>CM076574.1:1278450202-1278644247 GCA_034641835.2 Pinus albicaulis | reverse complement strand
GCTCTCCATTGTTTCTCAATAATAAATAGGCCCTCGAGCCTCATTGTAACTTAGTTCAGAGGTCTGTAGCCACCACATCTCTTCTCAGAGATTCGCTACCAGCACCCTAGCTATTTTATTTCCATTATGTCTGTAAGCATCTTTCTGTTATTTGATATTAATGAAATGAAGTGTTATTTCCGCTGCATCTCTATATTTATGGTTATGTGTTTATTCTGTTGCGTTCCTGCATAAATCCGGATCAGTGGTATCAGAGCGGTCTGCTTTTTCTCGATCCTTCTTTGCATGTCCCCAACGAGTTCGGGGTATAAGGAGCTAGGGCTTGATCTGGTGGAACCTTTGCAAGATCAGCCTCGCAAACCTCGACGGACGCCCATGGGGGACGAAAAGAAAGATGAGGGAGCAGGAGATCCTATCAAAGTATTGCTCGAGGAGGCCCTCGAAAAACAAAGGAACGCGATGATGGATAGCTTTGCTCAGATCCTTCAACGGCTGCCCACCGGCGGCGCATCTGCATCCAGTAGCCACTCTGGAGTTGCGACTCCCTTTAAGGTACAAGTAAATTTTTACATTCCCATATTTGAGGGTCAAATAGACGCAGATGCCGTAGATAGATGGTTGAATCTATTAGAAGGATATTTCTCTGTTCATGACTTTTCAGACCGGGAGAAGATTGTTTTTGCACTCCTCAAAGCTACCCCCCATGTTAAGGACTGGTGGGAAACCTACTGTGAGAACAAGGACCAGACAGAACCCTCTCTGTTCTCGGCCGTACCAACTTGAAATTCTTTCCGAGACGCCGTCAAGGAACAGTACTATCCCGTGGGGAGCTATGAGGACAAGTACATACAATGGACCACGCTGCGACAACAAAGGGATCAAGATGTGCACGAGCTGACGAATCTGTTCCATACCCTGCGCACAAAGTTGGGTATCAAAGATTCAGAGAAACATTTGGTGCTAAAGTATCGCAGTTGTCTGCACAGATACATCCAAGAGGAAATGGAGTTCCTCGACATCTCCTCGCTTGGTACGGCATACCGGTATGCTGCCAAGATTGAGCAGAAATTCAAACAGAAGAAGCGAGACTTTGGATCTGCGAATCAAAAGCAAGGAAAAGGTGCTTCCAAACCGCAGAACAAAGGGCAGAGCCAAGGCATGGCGGCTAAAGACAACCCGTCAAAGCCACAAGAAAAGAACAACATCGTAAAGCCAAAGAAGGACACGGGAAAGTGGTGTGAGTTCCATAAGAGCTCCACTCACAACACAAGTGAGTGTCGGGCCAAGCAGTCGCTAGTGGCCAAGATGAGGGCTTCTGAGTCAGATGCATGCTTCGACTCCGAATCAGAACCTGAAAAGGGGAATGAAAAAGGGAAACAGATTATTGATGCGGAGCCCAACGCCACTGTTGCCACTACAAAGGTCCAGAAGGAGGAACCGGAAGATCCAGAGGAGAAGGAACGTCTCTTCCACTCCCAGATGTGGGTAAAGGGCTCCCCTGTACAGTTCATTGTCGACAATGGGAGCCAAAAGAACCTCATTTCAGCAGACGCCGTGAAGCGGTTGGGCTTGCCGACCACGGCTCACCCACATCCATACACCATCGGGTGGCTTCACCAAGGACGAGATCTCCGCGTCAGCCGGCAGTGTCGCCTTCCCTATAGCATCAAGCCCTTCAGGGATGAGGTATTATGTGATGTTGCTCCTATTGATGTTTCTGATGTATTATTAGGACAACCATACTTGTGGAAGCGTCATGCTGTGTATGAGTCTCGACCTCGTGCTGTTATTATTACTTTGGGAAATAAGTTGTACGGGATACCAGAGGTACCACCTCCTACGACTATCTCTTTGGTTACTGCAAAACAATGTAGTAAGCTCATTTCCCAAACCAGGAAATTCGTTTTTCTGATGATCCGCCCCCAGGGAAAGAAGAAGACTGTGGCCACGACCTCCAGACAGGGCCCCTCTGCACGACAACAGCAAATGGATAAGGTCGTGGAGGAGTACGGGGACATCTTCACCTCACCCACAGGGGTTCCTCTGCACTGCCAGGTCAAGCACCCGATTGATCTGACCCCAGGTGCGCCACTACCCAATGGACCGATCTATCGACGCTCTGTTCTGGAAAATGATGAAATCAAGAGGCAGATTCAGGAGCTGTTGCAGAAAGGTCACATCGGACCAAGTTCATCGCCCTGTGGGAGCCCGATCGTGTTGGTACAGAAGAAGGATGGGACGTGGAGACTCTGTATTGACTATCGGGCGCTGAACAAGATCACTGTCCGGAATAGGTACGCAATCCCACGGATTGATGACCTTCTGGACCAACTCCAAGGTGCAAAATATTTCAGTAAGATCGACCTGAAGTCTGGGTATCACCAGGTACCAATTGAACCCTATGATGTGTGGAAGACTGCCTTCAAGGCTAAGGAAGGCCTTTTTGAATGGCTGGTCATGCCTTTCGGGTTGACGAATGCTCCCGCAACCTTCATGAGGATGATGGACGACATCTTGCGGCCATTCACCAACTCATTCGTAGTGGTGTACTTGGATGACATTATGATCTTCAACCAGACTTGGGAAGAGCACCTTCACCACATCCGACAAGTCCTCCAAACACTGCGGCAACACAAGTTGTGTGCCAATTTGGAGAAGTGCACTTTTGGCATGACCCAGGTTCAATATCTGGGATACATTATTGATGAAAGGGGGGTGCATGTGGATCCGGCCAAGATCCAAGTCATTCGGGATTGGCCAGCCCCGACTACTATAACAGAGCTTCGCAGCTTTCTGGGTCTTGCTAATTTCTACCGTAGATTCGTGTTAGGATTCTCTCATATCACTTGGCCCTTGAGTCAAGTCACCAAAGGAGGAGCGAGAGAAAAATTCTTTTGGTCGGAACCTCAACAGAAGGCGTTCAAAGAATTGAAAAATCGCCTCTGTTCTGCCCCAGTGCTCACCTTACCAGACTTGCAGCAGCCGTTTGAGATCAAGACAGATGCCTCTGACTATGCTATTGGGGCAGTTCTTACTCAACAGGGACATCCAGTGGCATATCACAGTGAGACATTGTCTGAGACAGTTCGCAAGTATCCCACCTATGACAAAGAAATGTATTCCATTGTGCAAGCCTGTCGACAATGGAAGCATTACATTTTGGGGAAGGAAACAATCATCCACACAGACCACCGGCCCCTGCAGTTCATACAAACACAAGGAAAGTTGCAGAATGATCGCCATCAGAAGTGGTCCACATACCTGCAACGATTTCATTTGAACATCAAGTACAAGAAGGGTAGCACCAATAATGTTGCAGACTGCCTCAGCCGACCACCGATCGTGGCGCTCACCACCGTGCTCAACTCTTGTGGGCACGAGACTTTTGATTGGCCGCTTCTCTATGAGAGTGACCCAGAATTTGGCCACACTTACAAGGCACTCTTGGGGGGTATGCAAGTTCCAAATTTTCACCTCCAAGATGCACTTTTATGTCACCTGGGACACCTTTGTGTTCCTTCAAGCGGGCGTGCCAAGATGATATGGGAAGCACACTACAGTCGAGTCGCTGGGCATTTCGGGGTCGAGAAAACAGTAGCAATACTACAGAAGTATTTCTATTGGCCGAACCTTCGAAAGGATGTCGAGAAGCACATCAGATCCTGCATTGCTTGTGCCATTGCCAAACCGACCATCAAGAAGCAAGGCCTATATACTCCACTACCTACCCCTAGTCGACCGTGGGAATCCATCTCCATGGATTACATGTCAGGCCTGCCCTCTACTAAGAATGGCAATGACTATGTTTTCGTGGTCGTTGATAGATTCTCGAAGATGGCCATTATGGCGGCCTGTAAGAAGAATATCACAGCAGAAGCCACTGCTAAACTCTTCTTTGAACGAGTATGGGTGCACTTTGGGATCCCATAGGATTGGCCGCTTCTCTATGAGAGTGACCCAGAATTCGGCCAAACTTACAAGGCACTCCTGGGGGGTACGCAAGTTCCAAATTTTCACCTCCAAGATGCACTTTTATGTCACATGGGACACCTTTGTGTTCCTTCAAGTGAGCGTGCCAAGATGATATGGGAAGCACACTACAGTCGAGTCGCTGGGCACTTCGGGGTCGAGAAAACAGTAGCAATCCTGCAGAAGTATTTCTATTGGCCGAACCTTCGAAAGGATGTCGAGAAGCACATCAGATCCTGCACTGCTTGTGCCATTGCCAAACCGGCCATCAAGAAGCAAGGCCTATATACTCCACTACCTACCCCTAGTCGACCTTGGGAATCCATCTCCATGGATTACATGTCGGGCCTGCCTTCTACTAAGAATGGAAATGACTGTGTTTTCGTGGTCATTGAAATATTCTCGAAGATGGCCATTATGGCGGCTTGTAAGAAGAATATCACAGCAGAAGCCATTGCTAAAATCTTCTTTGAACGAGTGTGGGTGCACTTTGGGATCCCACAGTCTATCATATCAGATCGAGATAGCAGGTTCCTCAGCACATTTTGGTCCAGCCTCTGGTCAATGTTGGACACAAAGCTCACCAAGTCCACAGCCTTCCATCCCCAAACAGATGGCCAGACAGAGGTCGTCAACAGAATGATTGTACACATTCTGCGCATGTACAATTCAAAGCATCCACGCACATGGGACAAGAGCCTCCCTTATGTACAACATAGTTATAATCAGGCTCTCCACAGTTCAATCGGCCATAGCCCCTTTCAGGTGGGCTTGGGATTCTAGCCACTATGCCCCATTGACGTAGCCATGCCATTTGCAGCTGTTCAGGCCAATTCAGCTCATGTCCAGTCTGAAGTTGACAAAGCCAGTAGCTTCATCGAGCGCATTCAACACATCCGCCAACAGGTTCATGATATATTGGACAGAGCCAATGCCAAGTACAAGCAACGCCATGATCAACACCGGGTGCCACACAACTTCCAGGTGGGTGACAAAGTATGGCTACATTTGCAGAAGGAGCGCCTCACTGGACCCCACCGCAAGCTTCGCCCGCTCCGATACGGTCCGTACACCATCACCAAGGCCGTAGGGAACAATGCATTCGAGCTCAGTATTCCACCATTCCTTGGTCTGCACCCAGTCTTCAATGTGGATCGCCTTCGTCCTTACTTCCCACCTCTACTGGACACCTCGGACATTGCAAAACAACTCACACCAACAGAGTTAAATCCAGACTGCATGGAACAGGCCACCACAGATTGTATCATGGACATACAAATCAAGAACACTCGCCAGCAGAAGATCCAACTATATCGGGTTGTCAAAGCTGGCCAACTCCTGCACCAAGGAAAGTGGTTCACCAGGGACCAAGTTCAGCAGAAATTTCCTCATCTCATGGAGGAACTTAACGCAATGGGGACCATTGCTTCCTAAGGGGGGAGGAATGATCCATGTGGATATTGGTGGTCACCCGCCTATTCCACTTGGGGCTCCACCATTGTCTATTTCAGTTTTTCAGTTTCGGCACAGTTTACTATTTTTAGCAGTTTTTCGGGTCCTAAACTTCTGGAGCCGTTTTGAGGCCCTAAACGGCGTTTTTTTGGGAAAACGGAGAGCAACATGGGTCTATGGACTGATGTTGCTCATTCCAAATTTTTATTCCTTGGACAGATCTTTCTAACGAGGTATGGTACGCGTCAAACGGAGATCGTAAGCCAAAGTTACGCCCCTGGGAAGTTGAAACACCAATTTACCCAAACGGGGCCCATAGTTTTGGCGCTTCATCTCCTAGGGTTAGGGTTTTGGCTGTTTAGGATTTCCCATTGTTTCTAAATGATAAATAGGCTCTCGAGCCTCATTGTAACTCAGTTCAGAGGCCTGTAGCCGCCACATCTCTTCTCAGAGATAGCTACCAGCGCCCTAGCTAGTTTTATTTCCATTCTGTCTGTAAGCAAATTTCAGTTCTTTGATATTAATGAAATGAAGTATTATTCCCGCTGCATCTCTGTATCTATGGTTATATGTTTATTCTGTTGCGTTCCTGCATAAATCCGGATCATCAAGAGTTCAACTTTCAGGGAAAAAACTTGTGAAATTTAAAGAAATTGCACCTAAAATTCTCAGTAACACCTACCTTCATTGGCAATGGCACTTTTGGTACATATAAACAGTAGTAAAAATGAATAGATGAGAAATAAAGGAAGAAAAACTGGACTCAATGCCTAGCTTGGACCTGCAAGATGAGAAATAAAGGCACGTTGACATGCCATCTCACATAGACCTGTCAGGACAATGCAATTTTATGGCAAACAACAACAAATTGATCATGGGTTCAAATCAAATTAATTGACTCAGAATAGCTGCCCTCTATCCAGATGTGTCGAGGAAGGAGAGGGAATTACACAAGGGATTATACAACAATAGTTAGTGGGATTGTTTGGAGGGTCGTTAGGCATAGTGTAGGAGTGTTCCTTAGCAAGTAGCTCCTGGAATTGAATGTGCAGTAGCATAGGGGGTGTCTCCATAAGTGAGGGAGATGTTCATATTGCTGGTTGGTCCATAAGTGCGGTAGGGATAGTTGAGGAGCAACCTCACCCTAGGGTAGTGTTTTCTTCCTTTAAGTGGACAAAAAATAGAAGCAGCCTATGGGAGAAGTTGATACAATGATGAAGCAATGGGATAAGGGCTAGAAGAGTGCCCTAACTGGTCTTCTAGAAGCGCATAATTCAAGGGCAAGAGGGCAACAACAGAGAGTTGCAGATTTCCTCTTGGATGATGGCTTGAAGGGTGTCCTAGGAGATGACTCCAAGGAAATGGGAAAATCCCCATCTATTGCAAAAGGGATTTCCCGTCCTGAAGAAAAAAATTATAATAGAAAAATCATGAAAAGAAAAGGCTCAAATCTCTCTTCCAGATTGGTGACATGGCACAAGGCCACATGGACCACTATGATTGGTTGACATAACACATTAGAAGCATGATGTTAGCATCTAAAATATCTAGGACATGTGGCACTCCATGATAAAGACACATGGTGTGTGGATTTGAGTTTTTCAGGTGGTCAAGTGGGCTGAAAATAGGTGAAATGTGGCACCACTCAAAGATTGACATGTTCCAATTGGTACAAGTGGTAGACAATTGGCATGCTCAAACAACGAGGTGATGCAGGAATGACATGAGGGAGAAAATATCAGAAAAGCCCCAAATCTGGAGAACTAAAGCTCATCACCAAACTGAGATTAACAACTTTACATGATGTCACCTATGAAATCGTAAATGGAGAAATCGTAGTAACAATAAAGTAACCTATGTAACAATAAAGTCAAATTCATCCTGGGAGTGGTAAATGGAGAAATCATAGTGAACAACAGGAAACATGCAAAGTTTCTTACAATCAAATAGATGAAAAAACACATATAAAAAACCTAGATAATAATCATGAACAAGCTTAATATTGAATTATGAACTGTAAAGGAACTTACAAAATGTGACATTACGAACCTGGTCAAGCACAAAAGAAAAAATATCCTGGACATGACCCTGGTTGAGAAGTTGTATTGCTCATGATGCAAGAGGATTTGTACCTGCACTGCCAAGTCAATCAAAATCCATCATTATCTATACAATAAATACAAGTAATTTATGTAGTATTTTTTACTCTAAGATGCATTCTTATGATAATGTTAGAACATATGTTGAAAATGTCAAAAAATACCTGAATAAGCTCCTCTTCGTTTCAAGAACAATTTATTGGAGTCGCATGAACTTGGAACAAGCCTCCCACGATCTGAAAGAGTAGCAACTAAGTCAACAATGACTTTTTTGTTGCTACACTGGATTGAGGGAGGTTTGTTCCAAGATTAAATCGCTCCAATAAATTATTCTCTACTAAACAGGGCCAACCACGTGAAAGTGGAAGCTCTTATGGCTCCTCCCCCCCCCCCTCACATCACTCTCAATTCCCCAATACCCAATCTATATTTTATTTTTTACTTTCATGAGCATAAAAAAAAATATTCAATAACTAATAAAAAAACAATTCAACAAAAAGTATGCAAGGAAACATTGCAATTAATGCTTGACATAAAAATAGTATGATAAATGAGTTTTTTATATAACGCAAAAAAAGTTCCAAGTATGGTAACGTTTGTCTTATAATAATACAATATTTTACATTATCAAAATTTCTTTTTCTTCTTCCTATTTCTAAAGCTCCTAATTACATCATCAATATCATCATGCTCTGCTCCTGTTTCGTGCCTTTCGACCCGCACTGCTGACCTAGTTGCATAGTCATGATGTCTGGTCTCATCCAGTGACAGGGCATCGCCTACAAAAACAGATAATATTAAATTTTAATTGTCAGTTTTTAAATATCATTGAAATAGTTCGGTAATATTAATAAAAAAAATTGCAATGATATTATTTACCTGGTGCACCAGTTGTCGCCGTTGGGACTGTTGCCCTGTCTTCCTCTCTGGTGGTAAGATCCTCAAGGGAAACATTCTCTGTCATTTAAAAAAAAAATTTATAAGGACAACCATCAAGGTATAATTAGAAAAAATTATAAGTGGAAATTAATTACCGTCACGGCCCTCACTGTTAGTAGCATTGTTGGCCTGGTCCCCACTACAATGATCAGGTTGCACGTGAAGAACATCTACATATGGCTCTATAACTAGGTTATTTGCCTCATCGGCAGTGATGCTCCCCTGATTTAAAAAAAGTTGTTAGACATTAAATTTATGGACGAAAACAAACATATTGAAAGGTTAACATTTTACCTTATCAGGCATTCTGGATCTTGGGACCTGCCCCAAGCTTATGCGACGTTCAACTATGGCTTGATAGCCGAAATGGAAAGCGATATTTTTATCTTCCTCTGTAGTTTCTGTTCCGAAGTCATCACCCTACATTACATATGATTGTGTATTTTTAATGTTATTTTAACATTTTACCTTATCAGGCATTCTGGATCTTGGGACCTGCCCCAAGCTTATGCGACGTTCAACTATGGCTTGATAGCCGAAATGGAAAGCAATATTTTTATCTTCCTCTGTAGTTTCTGTTCCGAAGTCATCACCCTACATTACATATGATTGTGTATTTTTAATCATATTTGATAGGATTACAAAAACGTTGGAAGGAGATACAATTAATTATAAGATGTTTAGCTACTTAATTACAATTCTTGCGGCTAATTTCAAGTAGCCGCCCTGGCCTAGCTTGTGATGGCCCTTTTTTTCAATCCTAGCTTTGGTTGCCTTCGAGGTGTCAGACAACCTATCATCAAAATATTGAAGTCAGATATGACGTAGCACACTTTTATTTTAGACATAGAGAAAATTAAAGCTATTGAATTAAAGTTGTAATTTACCTTGCAGGTCTAGTTGGCATTTTTCCTTCTTTCTTTGCCCTTTTCTCTTTTCCGTCATGGATGATTTCTCTCCACTCACTCTCTGGAACTGTGAGAGGACGCTCGTATCTAGGGTTAAATTGCAATTATGTCCTATAGGTGTCCCTGGTATATTTCAAATATTTTCCAGCTACCCGAGCCACGGTTGTTCTGTCAAATGTGCCCACCCCAAAAAGGGCTTCTAGATAATCTAGAAGTTCTTTTTTCAGGTTGGAATTCTGGGAATTCCACCTTGTGCATATGGTTGGGCCCAAAATTACCAATGCATGGCTTTCCAAAAACCTGTAGAACTCATTGTTTCCTACACATAAAAAATAAATATTATCATTAATTTAAAAATAAAAATCATGATAAAATATGTTTTAGATAGAGTACATGAAATAGTTAAAATATTAAAACTTACCTGGGAGTTGTACGTGCTTTATAGGGACACCTTCATCGTTCAACAACAACATGCCATTAATGGTCCCCGTGGAGCTGACACGTGTAGCTCTAGGAAATGAAATAATGTAGTTGGCCATATCAGCCTCATCATTGACAACACGTTCAGCGATTGGTTGGGTGTCTGCTTGGGCAGGGTGTGTTTCTTGGCTGGCACCTAAAGGAGTAGAAGGTGTACGAGAGGGTTGCTGGGAAATCTCAGCTTGCCCTTGTGTCCCACTACCACCAACACTGGGTTCAGCAAGTGTTAGATAATGCTACATACAAAAGAATTTTTTTTTAGTTTATTCAATGTAAAAATTAAAAATCAAACTATCACAATTCATCTCATGCAGAACAAAAAATATATCCTTTTTATTTTTCATTATTATCTGATATGTTTCTAGCTGGGTCATAAGTTTTTTTATCCTCTCTTCTGTTTCAAGTGTTTGAGGCGCATCTATCAAAGTATCAAAGTCCGACCTTGCTTTTCACGCCTTTTTCGCAGCAAGAGCAATGGAGATAGGGATGAAGAAAGATTTTCCTCATAGAGGGAATCATCAAGCGTACCATGGCTAGGTGTCTGCATATTTGAACAAAATTAATATTATTTCAACTATGTAAATAACTAAAATACCTGAAGATAGAGCAATGCTAGCACTTCACATGTTCTTCCGCTGGCCCCTTTCCGCGATCATCCTGTCTCGGGGTTGTTCCTGTATTGCCCTGATTAGTCTGCCACATTGCAATAAAATTATAAATGTAAAAACTTGAAAACAATATCTAACTTGAAAACATAAAATGAAAACTGAATTAATTTCTAATAAGACACCAGAAGACAGAGTTAGAGTTTCAAATATGCCTTGCATTGAATTCAGTCCTGGAAACATGTCATTGCACATTAAGGCGCCCAAACAAGAGACGAGTTGACAATGAGACTAAACTAGGTTATTTGTAGTGAAATTTTAAAATCTCAAAAGGTATATTAATTATTGAAACCAATCAGCTTCATAATTTTAGTATTATTGAGTCTACTGTGTATAAATCACAAAACAATTGAAACAAAACACTAGAAAAGCAACAACATAATCACATTCTACTATAGCAGTGATCTGACCTCTAAAGTAGACTTTCTACTAGTTTCATCAGTACCATACAAATAGTGGAAATGAACACAAGATACAACCACAGATGTATAGTTATCCGCAAAACCATCCACCCGCCAACCTCCTCTAGTAACCTACACTAGAAATAGATGTATGGGGTCTTTTTGTAAGGGGTTCCTCAAAAACATCCACTAGAGGTTCTTTTCCTTTTAGTGATTCTAGCTTATCACATCCAACCAGTTTAAATTAATTGAAACTTTGAAATTCATAAATATACTCTCCATTTTCACAACACAAGCATTTTGACAAAATCCTTTTCAAATTTGACATGTTGACCATGTCATGGGTAGACTTTCCATTTTTTTCATCTCAATAGGATGTGTCAAACCTTGAAGGTCATGGTCTAGGTGTCTTCTCTTGCACGATTTCAAAAAGTAGCTATTTTCATGAATGCAATGTGTTATGCATGAACCAGAGGTGCGTTGGATATATAGTGGGTGGGCTAGATTTCCTTGGGCATGCAAAAGTGCCAAGGGGATTCGCCAAATGTATCAAGCATGTTATGCATGATTGGAAGGCTAAATTTTGGTGCAAGAAAGTTTAAGTGGATTTTTGGATAGTGACTTAACATGGCATTATGATGGTAAATGGTGTCAGAGGTAAGCGTGTGACCAAGGATTTAGCATAGCATAAGATGACATGACATAGTTTGGTGCAATGTGTGTTGAGAAGACACATGGGTTAGCTTGATAAGTTAAGTGGGTAAAAATAGTTGGCATGCATGTTATCTTGATAATTTAAGTGGGTGAAATGAATCAGCACATGGGTTGACAGGGCAAGTTATCTGTACCAGTGCATGCTGGGAATGGGCAAGCTCATTTTATGTGGAACAATGTGATGGACCAAGGAGTGACATGATTGCATATAGGTACTTTTTGTGAGAGAAAAAATGAGAGACAAGGATGACGAAGACCAAAATGTAAGGCATAACACATGTACAAGATAACAAGTTTGAACTCCTGTAAAGTGAATTCAAGTAGAACAATAGGCCTTAGTGAAAGAAGTTTCAACGGGTTTTGGCAAGTTGAGATCGTAGTTCAATTTGGGTTTAGTGCTATTGGACATATAATTCTTCATTTTTTTGTCATTTAAATCATTTCTAAATAATAGGAGAAATATGAATAGATAGGTCAACATGAAAGGTCAATTAACCTCTTGAAAGATGAAATCAAGAGTCATATTACCATATTAAATATGGATTCATGTTAATGGAATATGATCCAAGTTTGGAGTTACACCTTTATATGACATGATATCAAATCTTTGGTGGTTCTAATAACTCCATTATTCTCGCTAAGGCCTACCTCTCTTCTTGTTTAACATTATTTTCCCATTAGACCTATCTTAATACATTTTTTGTTCTCCTGTGTTGTAACTCCATGTAGAGATAATTATTTGGTATCTATTAATTACCTTTGCTTGGGGCTTCTTTAGTGTGCAATGATGCCTAAGGTTCACACAACATTTGAGCTTCAAGAAATAAATGAGATAGAGGTTTGAGCTTGATGTAGTAAATAATCCTCTTGGAACACCTAGTGGATGTCAACCTCTATATAAATTTTGATACATTAGAGCCACAACATAAAACACATGCAAATTGGGAAGGAGGAAAAACCAAGACCTTATATGAATAAAACTTTGTATATGACCCTATATTAATCAACCGTCATTCTCAATTGCTTCATTTCAGATACAACTGGTCCCTTATATGACTATAGGTGATTAAAACTCTGTATTTAACTCTCTATTTGGATGAATGATGTAGTTGTTTGGATCTTGGAAAACCCGTGCCTCTTAGAATATGTTGTTGTAGAAAAATTGGGAAAACCCAAGCCTCTTAGAAATGTTGTTGCGTGTGCTTAATATTGTTTGAAGGAAAATGGTAGGAAATGGTGATCAATTTTTCTTCTTGTAAAGACCAAATTGTGATGATGGAAATCAATTGCCAAATTTTATGGAAAGCATGCTGGAGACTGAGGTTTGGGGAATTCGTTATGTCTTACATTGACTTTTATTAAAAACAAAACTAAATCTACAGGCATGCCCTATTCAAGGAAAATGAGCAGCCCAATTTATTGCTCTATTTCAAATCTTGGGCATTCTAAATGGTAAAATCACTTTTCAAAATATGGAAAAATTCTATTTGGCCATACCATTTTGCCTACTGATGGAGGAAGGGCTTGTTTTCTGGAGTTTCAGCTTGCGCGACGAGCGGTTCTTTGCATCAAGGGCCTGCTTTCTGGAGTTTCAGCTTGCGCGATGGGCGGTTCTTTGCAGCAAGGGCCTGATTTCTAGAGTTTCTTGCGCGAAAGGTGGTTCTTTGTAGTAGGAGACGTATATCCAGTAGGGTTTGAGTCGATTAGAAAAGGAAAGGAGCTGTAGTACTGATCTACAAAGGCGTATATCCAGTAGGGTTTGAGTCAATTAGAAAAGGCAAGGAGCTGTAGTACTGATTACATGCAGGGTAGCTATAGTGATTAATGTAAAATTTTGAAAGGCCCGCCATGTTTAATCCAAAACCTTTGTAATTCGTTTGAAATTCCTATTAAAACCATAGTTTGTGGCGGTAATGTTCCACCATATAAATAGGTATTAAAACCTTTCAAATGCCAACTTAGGTTTGATTTAAAAATGGCATATAATTTTAGTTTAGCTTGTACAATAGTAAGACCATTATTTATTGGTTTGAAATAATAAACAACATGCAACAAACCCACATAATTAGTAAATTATTTAAAGAAAATAATTCCTACATATTAAAATATAAAGTTATAACATACCAGCTCATACTCGAACATAACATCTGTATCAATATTCTTCTTCTATATCTTCTTGATCTTCATCCAACTGATCGACATCTATACCAACATCTGATTCAGAAATGGTGTTGAAATGATCGACCATGTCATCATCATCATCAATTATGTCATTTTCAATAATATCCTCATCGACATCATCATCAATAATTGTTTCCTCATCTCCTATGCCTGGTTCATCTTCTAATATATCTTCTTCATCTGTCAATGCATCTTCCTGCTCATCTACCACTGCATCATCTTCTTCTTGATCAATATCATCTTCTTCCTCTACAGTATACTCTACTGGCCTTCCTCTTGGATCATATCTAATATCAAATGACCATTCATTCTCACCTGGAACCTTTGAGTAAAAGACTTGTTCGCATTGGCTTGGAAAAACATAGCGATATTTTCCTGCTTCAAACTGCGATGTTTTAACCATTAGAAATCCATTTTCATGTTGAATAAGTGTTCTATCATCATCACGTACATTCATTCATAGCCTATACCATTTGACATCGAACAAAACTATTTTGAAGGAATTAAAGTCACACTCAACTATATCATCTAAAAACCCATAATATCTATTTTTAGATTCTTGAGGATGTATGTCACTCCTGGAGGAAACATTAGTGACCTGGAATACTGCAGTTATCCCACTATCAGAATTTTTCCTGTTATCATCCAATTGTTTAACGCGAAATTTACAAACATTGCACCACATAGCCTTGTGGTGTTTCAACTGCAATATGCAAAACATGAAAAAGATGCATTCTCAATTAATAATTAATCATATAATTTAAACAGCATGAAAATTATCTGAAAAATCAAACTTCTTGTCACATTATAAATATAGTATAAAATAAGTAATGAATAAAATAGGTGAATTAATTGCTTACCTTTCTATCTTTAAAACCATATGCTAAATTGATTTCCCTGTCCATAATGTTTCCATCTCCACTACGACATGCTTCTCTAATCAATTCAGACAGTAGTTGCCATGATAACCTATCATCGTTACGTGCTTTACATGTTTCAATCCATTCACTCATCCACTCAAGATTTTTTGCAATGCATAAAAGTAGTGCCTCATAATCTTGAGCACCTGAATAAAAAAACAATAATTCACCAATATTAATAAATATTACTTATAAACATGGTAAATTATATTAATTAATAAACTATGAAAGAATAAGACCTAAATGAATATAATGATCATATACATGATGTAAAAAAATGAAACATTATATGTATTATACATAATAAATCTTTTACCTCTCACTTTCTTCATTCTACCTTTTCCCCAACAGGTGCTCCACTTCAAATTTTTTGATGGAGTTCACATCCCAAATGCAATCCACCGACTTCATAGCTGGCACAACTAATATAGGAAGATAATGACTAATATACACCATGGATTGATATACCACATATCCCTCCACCATAGAACCCTTAGGTCGTGCTCTTTGTCTAACCAAAGCCTTCAAGGATTTCAGGTGCCTCTCGACCATCCACATTGACCTTGTGTGTACTGGTCCACACATTTCAATCTCCTCAACTTGGTGTATCAAGTAGTGTTCTTGTTCATTGAAAAATGTTGGAGGTGGATACTTTTGCATTTCACATATTAGCTGAGGAATTTCTCTCTTCCAATACTTTATTTCATCTTGATGGATTTCTTTCAATGACAACCATCTGCAAATCATTACACAAGGTTATTTCAATGAAACATAATATATATTTCATTACAAGTAAATTAATACATCATTTCATTAAGTACAAAAAGAAATTGTAGCAATTAGATTTTGCGTATAAATCAAAACTACTTACCTCATGTATTTACTAAGACCATATATAACTTGTTTGACATTGTTGTCGAAGTTGTTTGGGAGAGATACAGGTAGAACATACTATAACAATAAAAAATGAATCGTTATTGGTTTCCAAATTAAATAGAAAAAAGGAAAATTTAAAATATGTATTCAAGCAATAACATACAAAAACGTATACCAAAAAAATTACCTTAACAAAGGTATGCCAATCATGTGTTTTCACCCAACTGAAGTCACCTTTCTTCGTTAAGATATTATTTATGTTTGAAGCAAAACCTGTTGGAAATTTAATTCTTCTAACGACCTCTTTTACATCATTGCTTTGTTGTTCTGTTAATAACCATGGAAAATTATTATAATTTCGACCTCCATTGTTATTTGATTTGTCGATCACACTTTTCATTGCATGATTCGATTTCTCAATGTCAGCACAAATTTTGTCAATTTTATCTCTATCATGTGCACCATCTATGGTTCACCATAACGTTTCTGTCACATTCTTCCCGACATGCATTGTATCAAACAAATGAGCTATTTTTAGGTCCTCATAGTAGGGAAACCTCGCAAATTGAGAAGGATAACATTTAATTTCAGGTGGAAGTACAATATTAGTACCTTCACCACGACGATGACCTTGATATCAAAGAATAAAATAAATCAGAACAATAATTATAAAATACAATAAAATAAAATCATTAGTTAAAACAAAAATTCTAAACATTACATAAACAAATTATATATATATATATATATATATATATATATATATATATATATATACACACAAATTACGTACCAACTGCTTGACGATTATTAATTCTGTTATATTCCAACTTCCACAACTGAGGTGTCATTCTTCGTGGTTTTAATCCAATTTCTTCTTTATCATTGAAAATATGTTTTTCAGTAGTACGATACTTATGGTTCCTAGAGAGGAAGTGCTTAAACTCATCAAACACCATCTTTCTTAAGTCTGGCGAATGACGATACTTCATCTTAGGGCCACAAACTAGACATGCAAATCTACCCTTTATTTGAAGACCTGCAATAGATGGATAAATAACAATTATACTATGAGATCATTTTTAAAACATGCAATATGGTATATCTAATTTAGATAATTATGTATTATATTAAAGTGCAACGAAATATTACATACCACAAACATTTGTTAGTCCTGGGGCATCATGAATTTTCCATACAAGCATTCCACGACATTAAAATCTCTTCTGCTTCATTGTTTTAGTGATGTCATACATAGTAATGCCATGTCATAACTGTATTAGCTCATCGAAAAGAGGCTCAATATATACATTCATATCTTTGACCTGGTACTTACCTAATTGTTCAAAATTATGGTACATAATAATTACTACCATGATATATGTATATATAAGTAAGTAAATAAATAAAATATATGTTTATGCAAACAACCAGAGAAATGAAAATTTCACATTCAAAAAAATAATGTATCAAATACCTGGAATAATCATAGTCAACATTATGTGCTCCCTCTTTATTGACATCCAAGGAGGAATGTTATTTTTTATAATGAAAATAGGCCACACTGAGTAAGTAGATCTAGGCTCTCTGAATGGATTAACACCATCAGCTGCCAATGAAAGCCTGACATTACGAGGTTCATTTTTAAAATCTACATATTTTTCCTCGATTTCTCTAAATGCAGAACCATCTGCAGGCATTCAAAGAACACCATCTCCACTTCTATTCTTTGAATGGAAATCCATAAACTGTGCTATGCTCTTACACCTAAAAATTCGCTGCAAACATGGAATTATGGGAATATGACGAAGAACCTTTTGAGGCACCTTTTTGGTTAGTTGATCTGTTCGATATCTATTGGTACCACATTTCGGACATTCTGTTTTCGACACATGTTCTCTGTAGTATATAATATGATCTTTAGGACATGCATCTATAGTGTTATATTCCATTCCAAAGTGTTTCATAATAGCACATAGATCTCGATATGTTCGAGGTAAAGTATTTGGCGATAGTAAGAAATATTCACCCAACAATCTACAGCATAAACAAAAACTAGTTAATGTAAAGATTATTAATCATATATATATATATATATATATTGAATTATTATTTTACACTTTTATTACAACTAAAAAAAGGGAAAATAATCAACATTTACATATATGTGATCATATATACATATTGCATACCTTAGGATTTGTGTCATACATCTGTTCGAAAAATTATTCATAACCTTTAAGTTCACCAGCAACAATGTAGTAGAGAGAAGAGTTGCATTTGAGTGTTCAAAAAGTCGTTCACTTGACCTTTTAATCAGAGGTACATCATAAATACTGTCACTATCTCCACCATCATCATCCAACTCACCATACAAGTCTTGGAGCATTTGATTTGTCCCATCATTAATGTGAATTGTCTCATTATTGTCATCATGATCTACCTCCATGGGATCATTAAAATTACCTTCATCATTCGCTTCATGTTCTTCGCCTTGTACAACATCATTTCCAATACTAATATTTGTTACAATATTCTCTTGTACTCATGCAACATCATCTAATCTACTACTATTTAGCTGTGGAAGCTGGTTGATCATCTGCAAAAATTTGGGGGGAAACTGTGCCTTTATGAAAATTACAAACATTAATCATTAAAAATTAGTGCGCATATAAAAAATATTAAAATAATATAAAATTTTACGATATAATCAAAATTAAGATAGATAATTAATTACCACGGAACGTAGTCATTCGATCCACCATCAATGTGCCCATATTTCCTACAATGCATTGTTGTTGTTGCTATTAAAACTCTAACATTATTTCTCATACAACATTTTTTGCAAGAGCAATAAACTCTACCATCACCCCTTTCACCCTTTTGAATTTTTTTTCCACCTCTAATGTTTTCTTCATCGATGCAAATTATCCTATAAAGAAAATAATAATTATATTTAGCAATTATCTCTCTCAATGGTGTAGAAAACCCAAGACGTGTTGAACTCAATGGGAGCTCAATAAGAAAAAAGAAAATAAAAGTGGGCTTTTTACAAATTGTGGGCTTTTTACAAAATTTTGATCCTTTTACAAATTGTGGGCTTACAAAATTGTGGGCTTTTTATAAATTGTTTATATTTTTAATAAAATTGTGGGCTTTTTACTCCCAATAAAAAAGTGTATATCAATTTTATATTTAATATAAAATTGTTTATATTTTTAATAAAATTGTGGGATTTTTACAAATTGTTTATATTTTTAATAAAATTGTGGGCTTTCTGCAAATTGTTTATATTTTAAATAAAATTGTGGGCTTTTTACAAATTGTTTATATTTTTAATAAAATTGTGAGCTTTTTACAAATTGTTTATATTTTTAATAAAATTGTGGGCTTTTTACTCCATCGAGTGCTTGGCTCAGCACCTACACTAATCACCACAGGACCGAGGTGAAGAACCACAAGCTAGACCACAACCAAATCCAAGTCATGAGGGGAGGGGCTGAGCACATGCACTGAGTCCCAATTGATTGTATGAGTGTGCGTAGCCTTGGGCTCGTAATCGAAACATGTAAAACCTCAACTCGTATATAAACACCAATATCACTTATACGCCCGATGAATGTGGGATTATCCCACCGAACACCCTTGCCACCAACCGTCGCAAGAGCGACACTTTGCCACCAACTGTCGCAAGAGCGACACATTTCCACCAATCGTCGCAAGAGCAACACTTTGCCACCAACTGTTGCAAGCGCGACACATCACTTAACTATCGTAAGAGTGACCCTTTGCCACCAACCGTCACAAGAGCGACACTTTGCCACCAACCGTCGTAATAGCGACGCATTTTTCTAAACATCGCAATAGTGACACCTTCCTCTAAACATCGCAATAGCGACAAATTGTCTCTGTAACTTCGCAATAACAACATACTTCAGAAATTCGTTGCAGTTACGATGTTTTTTTGCAAATATTGCAAGACCGACACTTGCCTCTAAGTGTCGGTATTGCGACACTTATCTCTAAATGTCGGTATAGTGACGGTTTCGGGTGGGATTTAAAAAATTTGAAAAAAATTGGGGAAATTTCTGACATTTGGTCAAAAGTGTCGGAAACAAGTGTCAGAATTTCCGCCTAATGTACTAGTGATGAGTGTAATGGCCATACTCAACAAAAATTGTACAAGAGTGGTTGGTCCGAAGATTAGCCCACTTGTTCTGCCCTTAGGATTTGTTTGGCTCTTATTTTTTATATCGGTTAGGGTTACCTCAGCCTAAGATTGAAGAGAGAATTTTTGGTTATTTCCCCTTTGTCCAGGATCTCCCTTTTGTTTATTTTTTGGCTTTTTCCTTGTCGCATTGGGAGGATGAATATGATTCTCCTGGTTGTATGGTTGGCACGGTTGGGCTTGGGAAGGTTACACAAATTTCATCGGTGCATTGTCTTGCATCAGTGGGTTTTGTTCTGGGGAGTGGGAATATTGAGGTCCCGGTCCCTAGTTTTTCTAGGGGGGGCTCTTTCGTCAGCGTTCCTAGTTGTGTACCGGGTCCCTTATGTGGGAGGGTATGAACCTCCTTGCTAATTATGGTACGACGGTGCCCTATTGGTGATGTTTTGCAAAGGTGCATGATGACTCTGATGATAACCTAGTTGTGGGATGTTCTAGTTAGGATCATACGCGTAACCAGGGTATGCCACATTGCTACCTAGGTGATTTTGGGTCAGCGACCCTATCAATTTGTCTGCAGTGTTCGACGTGCCTGGAAATTCTTTATAAATTTTCAAGTGTGGGGTGTTAGTAGGATGTTATAGATGTATCCTAACTAGGTGTATATCAGCTCGAGTTGCTAGGCTTTACTAATGGCATCCTCTTCGAAAGTAGGTCCTTGAGTTGCCACATCCTTTGAATTCTCATCTGTGAGATTTTTCAGGAATAACTCCAGTAAAACTCAATCTTAGAGTTTGGCTTTACACAAACTTCGATGTCGCCGCCATTCATGGAGATGCTCTGAGATATGGACGGTCGGTGTTTGTCTAAAATGTGTCAGTAACTCCATTCCTGAATCGTGGTGGATGGGTATAAGGAAATATGTGAGGAAAGTAGTAGCGAGGGCGCTAAAGGTTCCATGTGAAGCAGAAGGTTACTCCACATACCATTTCATGACTATTCTGGTTAAGGTTCGTTGATTACTCTTAATCGAATAGTATCATCAATAATATTGTTCTAAGAACACCATATGTGGAAATTCATTACATGGTTTCCAGGGTCTTCCGCTTGCTTCCCTTCGAAATTTGGAATGTCCGAAGGGAGCTTCGTGGGCATGAAGGGCCAAATGGGATTGTGTGCAATGAGGTCATTTTTTAACTTTAACAGATCAGGTAATTTTAAAGATTCTAAGAAAGTGTTGTAGCCACTACAACACCCTCTAAAATTTAGCACCCATTTGAAATTCCAGAGCCCCTCACCACTTTGATGAAGGTAAGTTTGTCTCACCCTTAGCCATGAACCTTGAAAAAGTCCCTTTCAAGCAGATGTCTCTAGAGGTAATTCATGACTTCAACTTTTCCAAGCTGGTTGTAAATTCGCAAAGCCACCGCCTCTGCAAATTTCAGAAAGTTGCGACTATGCGACCTAGCAACCTGCAGGTCACAAGGTCCCAAGGTCGCAATCTATTAAAATACATATGCGTGACTACGCGATCTCGCGACCTTGCGACCTCTAGGTTTCCAGGTCGCAAGGTCATGATCCGGATCAAAAATACACATTTGGGACTATGCGACCTCCAGGTTGCAAGGTCGCATCCTTGCTCGACTAGTCCCGATTTGCGACTTTGTGACCCCCATTAATGACCACACGTGCAACCCCTTTATAAATAAAAGGTTCACTTAGGTCGCATTTGACCTGCACGACGAAGCAAAAAAGACGTCTAACGAGCCAATCGAATCGCGATTTTTTCCTGGGTAAGTTGCCTAATCCTCTTGTTGTTTCCTTTTTCATTTGTTGTTGCCTTACCTGCCCCAGCCCTCGACTATTAATTAGCCTTTATCCCATTCATTTGCAATCCCAACCTTCACTACCACTCTAGCTAGGGTTTCACCTCACCTGTGCTAAATCCATTATTCTTGGCCCCTTTTGAACCTTTCCTTTACCTCAAGCTGTCACAGGCATCCCTCTATGGCCTTTTGGGGAGCCTTCAACTTTGGTTTACCCCCCATTCCTTGGAGTTTTTCCCTTCATTCATCTTCTTCCCCATGGGTCACGATCACTTGGTTTTCCCCAGAAAGCCTGAATGTGACCATGTGACCTCGCGATCTCATGACCTGGTCGCCAAGTCAAAATGTTGCGAGGTCGCAAATTGTCTATGGACAGCGTGATCACGACTTTGTAACTTGGTCGTCGGTCTCCGGGGCACATGGTCACAAAATTGGGATCATTCTCACAGGTGCGACTCTGTGACCATGCGACCTTATTTCTAAGTCACTAGGTCGCAAGCCTTCATTATCCTAGATATAGCGAACAGTAGAGGTCACAGCAACCTAGCTCGAGCAGAGAAATCATTATTAGTTCTAGTTTTTCCCTTTATTTTTTCTTCCATGTCGTCCATCTTATCGTGGAACTGTTTTTTGAACATGCTAGGAGATATTGAAGCCAAGCTAAAGTTTGTATCCATCTCTTCGACCTCAAGCAATATGGGGCCCCTGACAGTCTAAAGAAGAGACAAAATCCCATAAATACATCTATCAAGAGAAGACATGCATTCGCCGCCACCCCTATCTATGGTGACACCGCCTGTGTCTTCGGGAAAGGAGATAAGATGACCTAGTATCAAGTCTACCAATAATTCACAAAGCTAGAATTCTCAGAGGATCTCGCGGACCGGCAAGTATACATTCAAGTCAAAAGGCCCAAAATTCACTACGTAGACGCCCATCCACCAATCTTCCCATGCGCACAAGTAGTCTAATGGATCCTCCAAAAGGTCTATTCCAAGTTCTAGGTCATCCGCAATCACTCAGGGAAGACTTTTTCCAATTTGACTGGAAAGAATGAAGAGATATACTATGCACTCCCTACTAAGGAGGAATCCTTCAATGCCGAATATGTTGCTACACATGAAGTACCAGTTCCAGAAACCTTGAAGAGTTGGTGGGAGGACCTTGAAAAGTTTAAAGGGAAGAAGGATCGAAAATATAAAATTGATGGCCTTAGGAAGGTCTACAGGCTCATAGCAGCAATGATGTGTAGATCGTATGGTAGGAAGGATGACACTACTTTCAGTGAAACATGGGTCCCACTCATGTATGCAATCACCTCCTATAGCACCCATTTCAACTTGGCTTATCTAGTAATATCAACCTTTAGAGAAAACATATCAGCGGCCTAGGTTCCAGAAGAAGGATGCACATCTGAATTCTGCATGGTCTCCTACCTCTTATATGTAGTGTGTGCAAGGTGAAATTTTGTGGAATGGTCACACAACTGGGATGCAAAGTGCGGCGGGCCCATCCACAAAGAGTTGAACGTGTTCTGGGCTACGAGGTACAAGAAAGATATGGAATCCATCTCAGAAAAATTCATCCCTTCACTCTATCGACATCTTTTCGATAGAGATCCCCCCTGCATGTCCAGTCAGGCTATGGAGACAATAACCAAGGTAGCCAACTGGTTCCCCATTCCAAAGAGTAATTTTGTACGGGTCTTTGGGTCATTCAAGGCACCTCACACACTACCCAATTTCATCACTAACAAACTGCTATTACAAGAGGTGTGTTATCCAATGATGAGTGGGTTCTCAAGGACCCTCAGCAAAGGAAAAAAGAAGCCATGGCCTACCCTCCCACTTACTATTGGTCCCTACACTGTCAAATATTTCAAAGAAGTGGAAGCAGAGGTGGAAGACATCAAATGTTTTCACTTCGTGACCCTCACCCATAGGTCTTATGATCCTAAAAGGATCATCCCCACACATTGCAAGTGGTCCAAGTTTAATTGGAGCTATCAACACATGGAATGCCCTGTTGAGGAGAAAAATCGAAACTGGTATAATGCAAATAGAGAAGTCGCTCCTAAAGAATCAACTGACCTGAGTGAGGATCAAGGGGGTCAGGACAACCAAACTCTAGAAGAAAGCATTGACGTTTTGAAAGGGAAGGATCCTGTAGGAGGAGCGTCGTCTTCCAAATCTAAAAGGCCAAAGAATACTACAAGCAGTAATCCTCCTAAATATCAACAAGAGAGAAGGGACAAAGATGCTAAAGCATAGCTAGAGGCCAAGAAGAAACTGAGAAAGGAAGAGCTAAAAGGGGCCCAAGGTAACTTGGCACGGCAACAGGAAGAAGAGAAACGAAAGAAACAGGTTGAAGAACAAAAGAGGAAGAAACATAGAGAGGAACGGAAGAAGAAGTAGGTGGAAGAGGTTGCAATAAGAAAGAAGAAGAAGAATGACAGAAGAGGGAGGTTAAGCACAGGTTGAAGGAAGAATAGGATAAATAAGAGGCCGCAAAGAGGAGAAAGGAAGAAGAAACTCATAATTTACAGGAAGGTGCATCTGAAGAGGCAAAGGGAAGCAAGTCACCACCCTTGAAGACTAGGGGACAAACAGATCTGCCACATATTGAGGTACCCCCAGCAACTCCCATGACAGGTGGGCACCTCTCGCTCTCCGAGCTCGGCATCCCAGAAGAGCATGAGGATGATGTACTAGACCTAAGAAGGTTATCTGATGACCATTTTACCCATAAAATCAGGCAAGAAAGGAGAAAATGCCTTGCACGAAATCCAACTGAGTGCCTCACGGTGACTACAAAAAAATACATAGTCCTAGACACTAGGACTATTCCCATAATGATAGCATTGTCTGGAACCACTTTCATAGCTACTAAAAAGGATAATGTCAGTAGGATGAGGAGGGAGATCTTGTTTCTGTAGGGCAAGCTCAAGGCATCTGAGCAAAGGGAAGCTCAGGCTGAAACATAGAAGAAGGCTCTAGAAGCAGAAAATCAAAGGCTCCAACTCACGACACCTTAGTCCAGCGGGCTACCAACAGCCATTCAAGGGGAGTTGGATACCTTACAGACTGCCATGAAGTAGGTATACGAGGAGATGTTCACTATAAAATAAACGGTCTCTCCTCTACTAGGGGCTCAAGCAGAAACTAAGAAGAAGGTTGCGCAACTAAAGGAAGCCTCCACAGCACTAGATAGTATGCTTGAATGGTCCGAAAGGTATCCAAAGGCTCCTGATACCCTACCAAAGAAGGACTGGATCCGCACGTAGAACGACAAGGTACAGATACAAAGGAAGCTGCAATCCAGGGACAAGCTTGTAAAGGATGTAGAAAAGGTGATGTCTGCCTATGAACACCTAATCAGTGGCATTGATTCGATGGCAGAGGTACATAATTCCTTCCTTGGGGACATTAGACATGTAGAAGACAAGGGAGGAGGTGGCCTAGGACATCCAAACATTTTTGGGACCCATCATACAAGCAGTTGTTTCTCAGGACCTCCCAACCTCCAAGGAGAACATCGATCAATTCATCGTCACGCCAATCTGGATCTATACCAAGTTGGCCTACCTATCCAATCATATCTCTATGAAGAGGTGCACTTTAATTCCAGATGCTCTCGAGTGTTTTCATAGGTTGGGAGAAGACACACCTCAGGTCACCCCAGTAGCCACTAACTATCGGGCCTGGCAGACTTATCTCAGAGAACAACAACAGATAGAAGTCTCAAACCTTTCCATCACACAACTTCTCTCTTGAAAAGAACTAACTTTACAGGTAGCAGGTGCAGGTAGGACACAGGTCGCAAATAGGGCCCAGTCACTGGTCGCAACCATAGGCAGGTCGCAAGTCACAAAACCACCCAGGTCGCAAACCATGCCAACCGTCGGGAAGCTGAAAGGACAGGGCAGCCCAAAGGTCACTTTTGGTTCTATAAGTACTCCCTCTAGGGACAATGTACGGGACATTTTTTGGACTCCATAGTGAGGATATATAATTGTATTGCATTGAATGCATGATACCGAGAATTAATACAAACCAAATTTCTGACTCCACTACTAGATCTAATGGAAACTCATGTGTGTTAGCATTATGAATATTATGTATTTATATATCTGCTATATTTTATAACTGATTAGTCTACGTTCCTATTCATGTATCATTTATGTGTTTAAGCTCTTTGGATATATCAATGATATGTGGATGATTAGCACATGGATATTCCAATAACCTAGTTATTGATATTGTATTAATCTTTCGAAAACACACTTAAGGAATTGAAGGGTGTTTCGACCATAGTGAATTATTTCTCTTATGGTTGAACAAGCCTCTTTACGAGCATGACCCTAATGATGTGTTGCTAACAATACTTCCTTTTGGTTTCATGCTTCGAATCTCGCTTTGATATTTATAATGTTTCATTTTCAAGAGAGCCCATCAACCATTTGTTTCGTATCGTTCAATTAGTCGTGCATCCTCTTCTTTTCAAGATACACATCCATCTAAGAAATAATATTCAATGGTAGCCGAACCTACACCCTAGATGGGATCCCTATCATAAATGATCTAGAGTATAGTTGGGACTTTATACCAGGGATATCCCCTTACTATTGGCAAGGAAATTTTCCCCGACAACAGATTTGGCGCTAGAAGGAGGGCCTGATGGCAGGCTCCCACTATGCAAGTAATATCCTTTTGTAAACCCTGCAGGTGGGTATCATATATGAAAACACTGTTCCTCCACCTCCCGAAAATACCCCCGAGGAGGACCCACCTTTCTATGAGGTCACCTTGGACCAACTAAGGACCTTGCGTCCGCTCGCCCACAATCTCATTAGAGGTCTGCAAAACCTCCCCACCACTAGTTCTCTGGCCAATCCGTGAACTCTCGGGATGCATCATACTCACCAGGGTGTTCTAGTAAACTCTGTGCCTTGGCTTATAGGTCTTATGCTCGAATATTATGCATATGCAATTGATCATCATTCAACCGAACCTCCTGACAGCCCCTGAGAGAACGACAGAGGTGGCCCTGAAGTTACCGGACCCCAACTAAACACTGGCCCCTAGCCCAACCAGCCTTTGAATGACAACATCCAAACAAATGACCCACCTAGGGAGGGGCTAGGAGAGGCCTGGGAGATAGAGGTCAGGGACACGGTCGAAACACAAACCGTACTCACCACCACCACCGAAACTGAGATAGACTACCCTTGCTTTTCAACAGCAATTTCGGTTTCAGGAACTGGAGAAATTATAGAAACATCAAAGATCTTAGTGTAGTAATTTACAAGGAAAGTTCCTTAGATCAAAAACCAAAGGTCACCACTCATAAATAGATCAAAAATTAGTACAACAGTATATCATGTGGTTAAAACCCTTGAAGAGGGAAACAGTCCATGGCCTAAGCCAACGCAGCCACTTCAGGCAATTTATTAATATAAAAAGAAAGTTTACATATGTTTCTCTCATAAATAGTTACTAGACAAATGAACCTCTATGCTCTTTAAATAGAGATCATGGACCAATCTAGTGTTAATCCATGGATCAAGTGTCATTAAAAATGAGGAGAGAGTGAACCGTTGGATCACTACAAATCATGACCATCAGATTATAAGTTACAAATGTACATAGTAAAGAAACACACTTTACCTAACTCTAAACTAGACCAAGTTATACTTGAATATTTCCTATGTGTCATAATATCCTAACATCCCCCCTTAAGAACAACTTGGGATAGGATTGAAGGATTTACAAAGGTGGCACAAAAGGAACCTATTTCCTATGTGTTGAAATACCCTAACATCCCCCCTTAAGAAAAATTTGGGATAGGATTGAAGGATTTACAAAGGTTACACAATAGGAGAAGGAAGGAGGAATTAGAGCCTATCCCCCCTTAATTATAAATTTCCTGAACTCCAAGCATGGATCGAAGTTTGGTAAACTTCGCTTTTGTGAGAGCCTTTGTAAAGATATCAGCAACTTCATCATACTTTATGATGAAGTTTATATGAAGCTCAATGTGTTTTATACGCTGATGCTGAACGAGATCTTTGCATAGTTGAATGGCACTTTGACTATCACACCAAAGTTTAGTTGGATGCTGCTAATGAAGACCAAATTCAGACAGGATCTGACGAAGCCACATGGCTTCCTTGCTGGCTTCAACGGCACCACGATACTTTGCTTCTGTCGAAGAAAGAGAGGTGGAAATTTGTTTCTTATAAGACCAAGTAATAGGTCCTAAACCAAGAGTGAATACATATCCCGTAGTAGACTTTCTATCATCAAGGTCACCATCCCAATCAGAATCAGTGAAACCAATCAACAATGCAGATGCTCCTGCACTGTAATGAATCCCAAACTAAACTATACCTTGAATATATTGAAGTATTATTTTAGCTTCTTTCTAGTGAATTTCATGAGGTTGGTGCAAAAACCAAGAAACAAGACCAATGGCAAAGGAAAGTTCAGGGTGGGTATGGGTTAGATACAAAATTTTACCAACAAGTTGACGGTATAAGGTAGCATCAACTTCATGGGTAGTGCAAGTGACTGAAAGCTTGACTCCAAACTGAAAGGGAGAAGGGTTTGGCTTACAGTCTTCCAAGTGAAAGTAGTGTAGAACATCACAGGATTACTTGGACTGAGAAAGGGTAATACCTTCTTTGGATTGCAAGACTTGAAGACTAAGGAAATAATGAAAGTTTCCTAAGTCTGTCATTTCAAACTTCCCTTTTAGGCTAGAATTCACATGATTTATATGGTTGGGATCACTACCATTAAGGATAATATCATCAACATAAAGATAAAGTATGGTGAAGGACTTACTCACTTTCTTGGTGTAGACAGTGTTGTTAGAATGACACCTAGAAAAGCCATTATCTAATATAAATCTATCCACTTTGGCATACCAATCCCTAAGAGCTTGTTTGAGACCATAGAGAGACTTCCTAAGGTGAAAAACAAGGCTAGAGTCATTTTGGATAAAGCCAAGGGGTTTTTCCATGTAGATTTATTCATGCAAATCTCCATGTAAGACGGTGGATTTAACATCCATCTAATGGACTTCCCATTTAAAGGGGGTGGCAAGGGAAAGAACAAGGTTGATAGAATTCATTTTGGCAACATGGGAGAAGCTTTGAGTATAGTCAATGCCTTCGACTTGTGAAAATCTCTTAGCAACAAGATGAGCTTTTATGTCTATCCACTTTTCCATCTGGTCCAAACTTTGTTTTTTAAACCCATCTGCATCTGACAAGTTTTATTCCTTTTGGAAGAGGAACAAGATCCTAAGTATAGTTTTCCAATAAGGAATGATATTCTTCATTCATAGCTTCTTCCCAATATGGATGACTGAAATCTTCTTCAAATGTGTCTAGATCAAGTTTTTCTGGAACTTGAGCCAATAAGGAAGAGCCTCTTTCGAACTGAGAACATGTACATCATCAATCTGCAGGATCACCTTCAATAGAACCTGCTGCATCCCGAGTAGAGCGGACCCATCTTGGAAACTGTGTAGCAGAAGGAATATCTTCAAGAGCTAGAGGATGATTTTCATCCTCGCTGTCATCATCTGAACAAGAAGGAATGCTATCAAAAATAGAAGAGATAGAGAGAGGTGGCACATATGTCGAATCAGGCTCGCAGGCCAAAGGTGGCACACCTATCGAACTAAGCTCGCAGGCCGATATATTTTCATCAAAATTTACATCTCTTCTAATGATTATATTTTTGGATTTTTATTGAAGAAGTATATATCCTTTGACATCTTCAGAATATCCAACAAGAATGCATTTTTCACTCTTAGGTTCTAAGGCTTTAGGTTTCGCATCTGGAATATGGGCCCAAGCATCACTTCCAAACACACAAAAGTGACTTACATCTGGTTTTATTGAGCTCCAGGCTTCTTCTGGAGTTACATCCCTTAAAACTTTAGTAGGAGTGCGATTTACTATGTAATTTTCATAGTTAATTTCGTATGCCCAAAAATTGAGACTAAGTCCTTTAGATTGAAGCATACAATTAGCCATTTCTTTTAAGGTGTGATTCTTCCTTTCAACTACACCATTTTGTTGTGGAGTATATGGAACAGTATGTTGCAATTGAATGCCATGCTCAGTGCAAAAGTTGATAAATTTTTTGTTAACATATTCTCCTCCATTGTCCAATCTTAACTTAAGAATTTGATGTCTAGATTGTTTCTCAACAAAGGCCTTAAAGGCCAAGAACATGTTAAAAACTTCACTCTTGAGTTTTAAGAAGTATACCCAAGTGTGTCGGGAAAAATCATCAATGAAAGTTAAGAATTACTTGCAACCAGAGAAAGAAACAACAGGAAGTGGACCACATAAATCACTGTGCACAAGCTGCAAAGGGTCTGAAGCGTGCCAAGAGGCACGTTTGTCAAAACTATCCTGATGATGTTTTCTGAGTACACATCCGGAGCAAACACCATCTCTGCAAGATACCATAGGAAGACCTATCACCATATTTTATTTACATAGAGTTTGAAGAGATCGATAGTTTAAGTGACCAAATTGCTCATCCAAAAGTTTTCTCACTTCGTCATTATGAGCAACAAAAATGAAGGGAAGACATGATGGCCCAAAGTTGTCAAAATTATACAACCTTGTGGAATCATCAACAATGCTAGTAGCTAAAATATGTCTAGGATCTTTGAGGTCCTTGATTACAAAATCATGAGGTGAGAATTCTACTATTTTCCTTTCACCTGAATGAGTTATCTAATAAACAGATAGAAGGTTGCTGGACAAGGTAGGAACACATAGCACATCATTAAACTGACCATTATCTGGATGAATAGTTCCAGATCCTACAACACTAAGAGATCTATCATCGCCAACATAAATATGTTTGGTGTTACAATCATTTAAAGAAGAAAACATGGCTTTATTTTTGGCCATGTGGTAAGAAGCTTCAGAATCAATGAGCCACTCATGAGAATAAGAAGAAGAAGATACACTTAATGCATAACCAGATGCCTGACAACTGCAAGTAGAAAGTGCCATTCCTGAAGATGAAGTTGAAAATGTCTCCAAATTGATGTGGTGCTTCTTCATTACTATTTCAAAGGCTTCCATCTTTTTAAAAAATTTGGATTCTACATGGCCATCACGATTACAAAAGTTGCAATGTTTATCTATTTTCTTCCCTTTGTTTTTAGTTGCCTTATCAGTTTGGTGAGTTGCTTTTTTAGTTTTTGGTGGAAATTGCTTAGGACCCTTGTTTGGTTTAGGACCATACTTTTTAGGATACCTCCTTTTGGGATTCTTTTGATATGGTTGTTGTTGGGTTGCTAAGGCTTTCTTAGAAGCATTTCCAGAAGTGATAAGACCAAGGTGCAAGAGTTTTTCTTGTTCTCTTATCAAAGAATCACAAATGGCATCAAAAGAGGGGTTTGTGTAGGTTGCTCCTTGAGAAATGATGGCTTCTCTAGTGGAATGGAAGGTGGAAACAAATACGCAGTATGCAGGGCCAAGCTTAGCAAGAATGGAATAGATGAGGCTACCATCTTCCTTTTTGACCTTACAACCTTCTAAAATAAGTCTAAGCGTCTTGAATCTGGACAAAAAATCTTCAATAGAGGAGAAATTATTGGGGTCCAAAGTAAGAAACTGATTTTCAAGCTGGTGGGCCCTGATTTTATTTTGAATGCCAAAAATAGTATTTAGCTTTTTTAGGGCTTCATCAGGGTTGTCAATTTAAAGGATATGAAATCGAAGATCTTGAGCCATGGACATTCCTATCAACCCTCGTGCTTGATCTTGTTTATTTCCCATTTAGAAACTTTATCTCCATCGGTAGGTTTAGTTTCTTTCCCTATGGCTATTCTATAAAGCCCTTTACTTCTAAGTAAATCTACCGTGTGAGGTAGCCATTGGAAATAATTGGTGTTGTTAAGAATAATCGGGCAAGCACTTTCCATTTTTTTTTAATTGAAGCTACAAAGGGCTAAAACTAACTGCTACAATGGAAATATCTCAAAAATTGAGGCCGATTAAAAAAAAATGGTTCAAAAAATGGCTTCCAGATGAAGATGTTATGCCTTTTTGAAAAAACTAAGTTGTAGATGCTGGATAGTTACGGGAACGGTTGAAATTTGATGATAAAGTTTTACTTATAAAAAAAATCCCGCCCCTTTAACAAAACATTTTTAGAAAAAAAAGCTTGAGAAAGAGAGCTGAACCCAAGACCTCTATTCTCATAAACTAACTTTACACCAGGTGAGGCAGTAAAAGGATTTTGTAATTGTTTGAAAGGAGGAAGGTTTTTTTTTTTTAACCTCTTCAGTGTGTGTTCTTTTTCCTGCAAAAAAACACAAAAAACCGAGCACAAAAAAAACATATTGCAAGCTTTACAGTAGAACCTTAGATTTTTGGTTAGCCTTACTAGTAACTATCCCTTTTTCCGCTATTTCTAATTTCCCAAGATCGCACAAAGATGTGGAGAAAGAGCATATGTAGCGAAAAAAAAAATCTCATATTTCTGTTTCTGATTTTCCAAGATCGTACACAGCACAGAGCAAAGAGCATACACACAGAAGAGGGTATAGATCCGGCAAATAAATACAAAAATTATAAACAGAAATCAACCGAGGGAATCGAAACAAGCAGAACGATTAATAAATATAGCTGCAAAACATATACTTTATACCTCTAGATCTAAAATGACATAACTTTAGCAACCGGAAACCTTTTCACATGAAACGAAAGGGGTTCCTCATTGTAATAGACGCTTTGGACACAATAGAGCCATTCTCCAAGCCCAAAAATGTTTAGAAATAGTAGATCTACAAAACGGCAGTGGCATGCAGTCAAACCGGCTTAGAATTTGGATCAACAATGGGTGTGGCACTCAAAATAGTTCTAATACCATATAGGAATTTATAGGGTAAGTTACTTAGATAAAAAACCAAATTTCACCGCTCACAAACAGATCACAAATTAGTACACCAGTATATCACGTGGTTAAAACCCTCGAAGAGAGAAACAGTCCACGGCCTGAGCCAACGCGGCCACTTCAAGCAATTTATTAATATAAAAACAAAGTTGACATATGTTTCTCTCATAAACGGTTATCGCAAAAATGACCCTCCATGCTCTTTAAATAGAGATCATGGACTAATCAGGTGTTAAGCCATGGATCAAGTGTCGTTAAAACTGAGGAGAGAGTGAACTGTCGGATCACTACAAATCGTGACGGTCGGATTATAAGTTACAAATGTACATAGTAAAGAAACACACTTTACCTAACTCTACACTAGACCAAGTTATACTTAATTATTTCCTATGTGTCGAAATATCCTAACACTTAGAGGTAACTGAAATCGAGACATGCACTCTAAACATGAAGGTGAAGCTTCCAGGCCTGGCGTCGGAAGCAAGTTCAAAAATGAGATTGGGCATATTTTCATCCTTCCCCACCATAGGGCCAAGCAGGTTCAGCCCCTAGCCTAGATGGCACAGTCTCCTCTAGGCCTATGTGGTCCCCTTCACGACATGCCCTGACCCCCAAAGAAACATCTCCCTAAGTTTGACCCTAAGAAGGGGATATTGGCTGAAGAACACACCGTAATTTCTACCTGGCCTTACAAATGATGAGGGTGTAGTATGATGAAATAGCATGCTAAATCTTTCCCCACACCTTAGAAAATAAATCTGCTACTTGGTATCATTCATTGCCTGTCACTTCCATTTCCTCCTGGGAGAAATTCCACCGCACCTTCCTCCAGAAGTTTTCAGAAGACAAGACTCCTTCTATACTGCTCACATATTTGAGTACTTTGAAGTGCCAGAAGAAGGAAAAGGTTAAAGACTTCAACCAACACTTCGCCACCATATTAAACAAATTTCCCCTGAATATGGCTTTGGACGATTCCATCACCATCGATTATTACACACGGGCCTTGCCTCGGGACATTGTTGTGTTCGTGAAACGCAAGGCTAGAGCCACCTTGGTAGAAAATTACACCACTACCCTCGCTATCGAGAAAGATATGCTTTCCATAGGAGCCATTGACCATGACAGCCAGGATGACCCAAAACCTGCCGGGAAAAGAACGCAATCCTCAACCCATAAATCTGGAGACAAGGATAAAGACCCTTGTCAATTCATAAAAGGTATCTTTTTAACACCTATTTATCTCACATTAATTATCAATCCGGGAGCGACTTTTTATTTCAAGAGTGTACTCAGTCTGAGGCAGCAACTTATCCAAGAGTAATGCCTTGCAATATGTAGTACAGTGTTCGAAAGACAAGAGTAAATGGATGCTTGTAAAGAAATATAATTACAGTAACATAAATGGAAATGCTCTGAAACCTTAATTAAACCAATCTGCAAAACATCGATCAGGGATATAGCAACAATAACTCCTTCCCTTAGAAATCAATGCAAGATAACCAATTTGGGAACTCAGAAGCAATAACCAGTGTCCTCTACAGTTGTTGATCTTAAAGCAATCGAAATGAAAGAAAACTCTTGTAAACTAATTAATATGAAATGAAAAGCAACGTAAATGGATAGAAAATCGAAATTAAAGGAATTGAACAACAAAACTCTATTAAACAGAAAATTCTATTGAACAACAAACTGAATAGCGAAGCTTTGTATCTGCACACTGAAATGAATAGCAGTTAAATGAAACAGCAAATGGAATGGAACATCAAATGTCGAACAACGAAGCATATCAAGATAAGTAATTCAAGGATTAAGATTCTTGTTAAATGGGGAAGGAACGGCAACACAATCCATTATAATATAACAGTAAAGTAAGATAGAACCAAGATCACTTCCGCGAATTCAAGGATGTTCTAAGTAAGGCAATATGCTATCACAATTAACCCGCGCTGTAAGAAATAAGATTCAGATCATACAATAATGAAATAACTCATAAACAGAGCACGTAATACATAAAGACAGTAAAATGGCAAAAATAGTAACATGTATGTAGCAAATCGATCACACGCTGCAGGAATTGAAAATATAACACAAAGGAGCAGTTCACGCTGCAAGGGGTCGGGCCCTTAACCACTAGCAGGGACTGCTCAAGCTAATTCAGATGATGCGAATGGAACAACAACTTCAATTAATCATTAAACTGGAGCAACATTACAATGGAATCGTGCTTTCAATAACACAGCTTTTGATTAAGTTTACAATTCACAAAAGCAACAACTATGATCCATCCCCTCTCTTTTACAAACGTCCCCTTTTATAACCAAAGAGAGGAGAAATCAAATAGTAAACAGGATCTCTCATAACAAAATTGAATTGTTCCCAACCAATTTATCAACAAGAAAATATATTTCCAACAATATTTTAACAAGAGCAAGGCGAATTTGGCTTTGCAGCTAGGGTTTGGAGGACGGCCGCAACAACAAATCTGAGAAATTTGTGCTCAAAGAACCCTACGTTTCTCTCAATACATGCCGGATTTGGGCAAACCGTTCTATTATAAAGTTAATTGGGTCTGTTCTAGACAAAACCCATGTTCCAGATTTTCCAGATTCTTCTTCATTTGCTCAGAATATCAACCACAAAACTGTCATTTCTTATTCCAGCGAATTTCTGAGTTGGAATATTTGATGATGATTTGGAGATCAAATCTTCAATCTGGAAAATATCTTGGAGGCTAAAATGGTAAGTGATATTACAAAATATATTAATAAACCATCATTGATAAAATTATGCATAGTAATCATCAATTTATTAAAAATAAAGGAGAAGAAATAATATTCATCCATAAGAGCATAAATCATTATAAAATGGATTTTTATGATAAATTATAATAAATGACATGATTAAGAAGAGTAAAAATGGATGAAATAAGTGTTAAAAAGTGGTCGTATTCGTGGCCCAACATACCCCCAAACTGAATATATCGCATGCCCTCATGCAACCCAGAACTAAATATATTGCATGTCCTGATGCAATCCAAAGACAAAACCCATGTGTTAACCAAGCAAAGAAAATTGTTCATCCCAACTCATGAAATGGATGGAACAAATGCATGTTTCCTCAAATAATGAATATTCAATTTTAGCAATAGAGGCATAACAATTTTTACAGTTGACCTTCAACTATATGTATATGAAGTTGCAGAAAAAATGTGACATAAGTAACAGCAAACTTCATTAACCATTTTCTCAAAAATCAGATTTTTTTGATGCATGGATTATGAGATATATAAAAAAAATGGTTATAGGTGATAGTGCATAATTTTCGAAATTTTATGAACTAATTTAGCGTGAAATTATCTAGGTTTGTGTATTTTAATTATACTTATTTATTATCTAGAAAACACAAGAATTCAATTCATAGTTTTAAAGATATATGCAAATCAATTTCTACACTGTACAAAAATGAAATTGTATGCCTTAAATGAGAAAGAAAGTGGAAAACATCGATCATGTGTAGCAATTTCCCCCCGCCGCCCCCCCCCCCCCGAAATTGAAGAATTAGCATGTCCTCATGTGATGCTAGAAAACAAAGAGATGTGGTTGCTACAATCTGTTGAAATCTATGTTTGGTGTAAAACAACATGGAATAAAGGAGGTGTTGAGAATGAATAAGAATATCAAAGAATATTACTAATATGGTCATAAGAAAGAAATGAAGGAAATCAACACTCCCCCAAACTGAAAGATGAGACATGTATAAAAAATAGGAAGTGGTAAAGATGTGGAATGAATGATGATAAACAATGCTCAATGGATTTTCATGAAATTCTCCTAAATTCATAATAAATTAGAAAATTATGCTATTTTAACTCAAGTATTACCTCCGAAAAAAATGTGGAATAACATGTAGGGACTGGCCTTTGTTGAAGCTGATGTAGGCTGAGCAGATACTGAAAGTGATGCAAAAGGTGGAAGCCATGCAAGCATATCATGTCTGAAAAATTGTGCGCATTTGCGAGCCTTTGTTGTTAATTGCAATAGTGTGGTCGTGTTGCGAATAGAATTTCCCCCATACTTGTTGTTCTCTTGTAAACAAATTACAATTATGTATGCAATTTTCTTGAATCCATAGTTTCAGTTTGGAATGGCAACAGATAATATGCATGCAAAAAAGTTCAAGCAGAAAAAAAAATTCTGTAAAAATGTAGTATCAATATTGTGGCAAATCAACAAAATAAAAGAGCAGCATACTACATAGCAATTATACAGCATGGAAAGGCATACATACTTATGATACAATCAATGAAATTATAGCATTTACTGAAATCCATGCATGTGATAAATCGTAAACATATATAGAAGCGTTTTGTAATGATTCAAGGATAAGGAGAAGGGACAGCTTAAGATAAACATAAGTACAAATGCGTTTATTACCCACTTAAACGAATGTGATCGATTTATGATGATTTTCATGTATAATAGGTTCGAAATCAAAGGTTAAGGATTCATACTTTCATCTGATATTTAAATAGAGATATAGGAAAAAGGATTTAATATTACTATTGATGTGTATAAATGTGACTCCAATACCATCAACAGAGCTCTGTTGCCCACAGGTGTCCATAACCTTGACAGAGTTTCTCTCTCACCCTTGGAACCATTTTCCTTTATTTATGTTGAGGAAGTGCTTGTTAATTGTCATAACGGAGGCCATTGTGCTGGCTTGGTGACCAGATCAATCACAATGTCATTCACTGGGAAGAATTGAAAAGTGGGCAGGCCGGCTCGTGATGAGACCTCTTGTTCCAAGGACTTCTTAATTTTTTCAATTGTCCATTGGACCATATCCTTAGTTTGGTGGCCATGATGGGAATTCCACTTCACTTGTTTCCTTATGAACATGGTAGGTCGGCTCTTGATGAGACCCCATATCCTCTATCTGCCAAATTATAAAATTATTAATGAAATATGTAAATATTTTTATTTTCATATAGCACTTTCCTATTTATTCATAAAGGATGGCTCAGCACTCCTTAAGAGTAGGGATGGTGGAAGAAGTTTGAACAGCTCAATATAAAATAATATGCCCTTGTTCCTACTCCATAAGTAAAATCAAAGAAAGTTATAAAATATGGAAAAGAACCAACATGATAAATATAATCGATCATATGAATTTAGTGGTAATAAGACAACAAAATCATGTTATTGATTATGTCCCTTTTTCCTTTTTCTTATCATTACTAAACAATTTTTTTAAAAATGACGATTTATTTTGATTTTCTGATTACAGTAAGCTTTAATTTGTATGATTGTGTATCCTTCCATAAATTGTATGTTTGCTTTTCAAAAAGTCATGAAAAATTCAAAAAAAATTCTCGATTTTTTTTTTTTAAAAACAAGAAAAATGCACTCAAAAGGTGTTGTTCCTTTGGAAAGGAACAGTAAAACAATCTGCGAAAATGATGTCGTTCCTTTCGAAAGGATGTTCCTTTGGAAAGGAACAGCAAAAACGCTTACAACAATACTATTGTTCCTTTCGAAAGGAACAACAAAAGTGTTGTTTCTTTGGAAAGGAACAGCAAAAACATTCACAACAAAATTGTTGTTTCTTTCGAAAGGAACAACAAAAGTGTTGTTCCTTTGGAAAGGAACAACAAAAACATTCACAACAAAATTGTTGTTCCTTTCGAAAGAAGGAACAAAAAAAATTCACAAGCAAAGTAATAATGGTTCAAGAAATAAAATTCTATACAAAAAAACAAACAAAGTAAAAGAAAAAAAACTTTATGTACATGTTTTAAGAAAAAGTAATTTTTTTTTTTTACAGAATTGGTGCTACCGAAGAATTTCCTTCTGCGATTGAAACTTGCATGGTGAGGTACTTATTGTTCAATTACCACTGGAGCACAAATTTCAATTTGAAGGAATCAACACTTAAAACACAAAAATATAAAAGAGATTAGAAAAGAAACAACACTTTATTAAGTTACAACAGCTATGATGTTATTTCTAAGAGAATATCAGATCTATTAATGAAAAAAAATGATCTTTTGAAAAATGTTTGGCAGCAGTGACATGAATATTGAAATGGAAACCAATTCTTCATTTCTTCTTGTTATGAATCATGAACTGGATGAAATGCCCTTGTTTCACTAAAATTTCTTTCAAGAATCACTCGTCCATAAATTGACCTTCGTTGTTCTCCTGAGACCTACAAAAAACGAGTGTCTACCTGCAATAAAACATTAAATCATGGAGAAAGAGAGGTGATCAGGCTCCCCTAATCCAAAAATTATGCAAAAAACTAACAAGTAGTTACTCTGTAGAACAAATCCACGGAAAAATAAAACAAATTATATTTTTTACCTGCGAGAGAGCAGTGGTCGACCATACTAACTAGCCGTGTTTTAATCATAACTTCTTCTTTTTTCATCCGATTCGAGTGATTCCAAAGCCAAATGAGATCTAATTCAAAGTTTTATTTCCAATAGAAATAGGTTTTAAAAATTCCATGTAATGGTATGTTAAACTTGCTTAGAACAACCTTCATAATAGAGTCATTTTCGTTTTTCCAGCTCAGACCAACAGTTAGTATTTGAAGCATAAATTATTCTTTTAATGGCAGATTGAACTGATTAAAATTGGATATTAAATTATATTTATTTATTGATCTCCAATAGAAACAAGTTTTGAAGACAAGAAGAATGATGGGTCAAATATGCTAGGGAACAGCCGAGAAAACAGAGTTTCAAGAGTGCTGATTTATGATAGGCAGTCAGTATTTTGGTCATAAATTCCTCATACGATATCAAAATTGAGTGATTTAAATTGAGTTGTAAACTATATTCATAGAGTTATCTACCATAGAAACATATTTTAAAAATATAGTCATTTAGGCCTCCAAAAACTGACTGTCCCAACTCTGTTCTTGAGCTGCCTATTAGACACCCTGTCAATGTTTTGGTTCTAACTTTTTCGTTTCAAATCCAAATTAAGTGATTCCAATTGGGTTGGAAATTATACATCAAGAGATACTTAGGATAGAAACAAGTTTTAAAAATATTCATTTTTGTTCCCCCAAAACATGACTGTCCCAACTTTGTTTTCAGAAATTTCATCAAGCCCGCAAGCCAAAAAAATGATATTCAAGCAATTTTTTTCATATTGATCATAAAAATGAATATAGGTGTTTGTAGAATTTTTATTTGCAATATAATTCATCTACATACATAAATAAATTAAAATATTTATCATCAATGTTAATTTCACAGTGTGTTGCAACAAAGAAACAACTATTTTTACAAAAATAAATAAAAAATTGTTTGTTTTATTTCCTCTTTTATTTATTTCTCCACTATCCTACTCTGAATTGGAAAATGAATATGATTACGTATAAGATTATTTCCAGTGGAGCCATTTCCGAAATAAGGCTTCAATTATGTACATACCCAAATTTGAAAAATGTATGTTAATAAAAATTAGGGTATGAGAAGCCAACTTCCCTTGAAAAGATGGTGCCAAAAATTGTTGAAGTATGGAGTGATGTTGCAAACAAATGATGGAGTGAAACCAATCTTCAATATATTCTTTACTTCCTTGATTTCCCATATCCATCATATCATGAAGTTCTTGAGCTTTTAAAATGGTTTGTTGGTGCAAACTAGAAGAAACCTCATTTTCTTTCATAACTTCTACAATTTTTGGATTTGATTCATTCTGAGTCTCAGTGTAAGTTTTTTCCAATGGTACATGTGAGATAGAATGGGTGGGAAGGGTCGGTGAATTTTTTAGTTCAACATTGTAAGCATGTTGTACTGGTTTATTATCGTATGGGTGTGGAATGAGTTGAGCAGGAGATTGTGTAGGGAATGGAGCCTCTTGATAATGTAATTGATTGTGTTGAGTGGATGATTTTGATCGGCAAACAAAGTGTTGTGGAAGAGCTGGAAGATGTGTTTGTGCTACAAGATGAGGGAGATTAGTCATGCAATCATAAGGTGAACCATGCCAAGCTTGTAGAAAAGATTGGTAGTGGTTATATTGAGATTGGCATGGCTGCCCTAACATATGAGTATTCCATAATGGATTATGCAAGTAAGAGAATGGAGAGGAAGTGTTTTGAATCATACCTGTAGGCCATGATTTCCATGGTTTTGACCTTGTTGCAGCTTCCGCATCTCTTTGATATGCTACTTCCAAATTATATAAGGAAGAGTGATTATCTATGGGATGCTCCTTTTGGTAATGAGGGAAAAACACTTCATCCAATTCTTGATTTCTCTGAACTTGCAAAACATTCAATTGTGACTTTAGAGAGATAATAAAATCATATTAAAATTTTCAAATAAAACCTTGATTTCAGCTCTTATGTCTCTTGTTCTTGTAGTAATTTTGGAAAAGAAAGAAGAAACTTCTCTAGAATTCTTATGAGCCTTGGAAATTCCTCTTGAATACCTTATGCACAATTCAAAAACATCATCATATGACAACCGAAAAACATCACCTTTTCCTATCAAATTTAAGAGTTCTGAAAATTCATCTTTGATTCCTTTAAGAAGGAGTTTTTTCAAGATCTCTTTTTCCAAATGCTTATGCTTTGATTTTTGAAGGTTGTATCGAAATCGCTCTACATAGTCCTACAAGCTTTCATCTTCCCCTTGTATCATACCAAAAATATCTTCACTGGATTTGCAATAGTCTTGGTACTTGTTCAAGAATATGTTCTTCATGTCCTCCCATATTTGGATTCAGTTGCCACCTAGGCTCATGAACCATCGGAGAGCTGCTCCTTTTAAAGTAAGAGGAAACACTTTCAACCTTTGATCGTTAGTACAATAATCATATCCTCTACAAAGTATTTCAAACTCAAATAAGATTTTATCTGGATCTTCATTTGTCAAACCATGAAAATTTGGTAGAGACAATGGGGGAATTATGTGCATTTGTGTCACTCCTCCTAGATCTTTGATAGGGAATTCAAAAGTTGCAATGTGAGCCATTTCTTACCATAATAGAAGATTTTCTTCAGGTGTTTCTTTAAGGATCCTCCTTCCAATGTTCCTGTCAATTGGTTAGTGAAATGGGTGGTGCTTACATCACCACTTGAGTGGAATTACAAGATTTTTTCAAAAAAAGACTCTACCTCTAAAATTCAAAAAAAACGCAAGCATTCATTCCTACCTTAAGCTTTCACTCAATTCTGCTGTGAAGCAGGCTAGTGAACAAGTGTGTTTCTTGCTCGGTGCGCAGGTTCTTACCTTTCGTCTTTAATACCCAATTCTTCCCAAGCAGAAAAAAAATTAAATATGCACCACTCTTTATAAATGGCATACACTCTCCCCGGCAATGGCACCAAAATGTCGAGGCATAAAAGGTATATTTTTAACACCTATTTATCTCACATTAATTATCAATCTGGGAGCGACTTTTTATTTCAAGAGTGTACTCAGTCTGAGGCAGCAACTTAACCAAGAGTAATGCCTTGCAATATGTAGTACAGTGTTCGAAATACAAGAGTAAATGGATGCTTGTAAAGAAATCTAATTATAGTAACATAAATGGAAATGCTCCGAAACCTTAATAAAACCAATTTGCAAAACATCGATCAGGGATACAGTAGCAATAACTCCTTCCCTTAGAAATCGATGCAAGATAACCAATCTGGGAACTCGGAAACAATAACCAGTGTCCTCTACAGTTGGTGATCTTAAAGCAATCGAAATGAAAGCAAACTCTTGTAAACTAATTAATATGAAATGAAAAGAAATGTAAATGGACAGCAAACAGAAATTAAAGGAATTGAACAACAAAAATCTATTAAACGGTAAATTCTATTGAACAAAAAACTGAATAGCGAAGCTTTGTATCTGCACTCTAGAATGAACAGCAGTTAAATGAAACAGCAAATGGAATGGAACATCAAATGTCGAACAACGAAGCATAACAAGATAAGTAATTCGAGAATTAAGATTCTTGTTAAATGGGGAAGGAACGAAAATGCAATCCATTAGAATAAAACAGTAAAGTAAGATAGAACCAAGATCACTTCCGCGAATTCAAGGATGTTCTAAGTAAGGCAATATGTTGTCTCAATTAACCCACGCTGTAAGAAATAAAATTCAGATCATACAATAATGAAATAACTCATAAACAGAGCGCGTAATACATAAAGACAGTAAAATGACAAAAAACTAATGAAATAAACTCACAGTAACATGTATGTAGCAAATCGATCACACACTGTAGGAATTGAAAATATAACACAAAGGAGTATTTCTCGCTACCAAGGGTCGGGCCCTTAACCACCAGCAGGGACTGCTCAAGCTACTTCAGATAATGCGAATGGAACAACAACTTCAATTAATCATTAAACTGGAGCAGCATTACAATGGAATCGTGCTTTCAATAACACAACTTTTGATTAAGTTTGCAATTCACAAAAGCAACAACTATGATCCATCCCCTCTCTTTTACAAACTTCCCCTTTTATAACCAAAGAGAGGAGAAATCAAATAGTAAATAGGATCTCTCATAACAAAATTGAATTGTTCCCAACCAATTTATCAATAAGAAAATATATTTCCAACAATATTTCAGCAAAAGCAAGGCGAATTTGGCTTTGCAGCTGAGGTTTGGAGGACGGCCGCAACAACAAATCTGAGAAAATTGTGCTCAAAGAACCCTGCGTTTCTCTCAATACATCCCAAATTTTGGAAAACCATTATATGTTAAAGTTAATTGGGCCCATTCTGGACAAAACCCATGTTCCGGATTTTCCAGATTCTTCTTCATTTTCTCTGAATCTCAACCGCAAAACTATCACTTCTTATTCCAGCGAATTTCTGAGTTGGAATATTTGATGATGATTTGGAGAACAAATCTTCAATCTGGCAAATATCTTGGAGGATAAAATGGTAAGTGATATTACAAAATATATTAATAAACCATCATTGATAAAATTAGGCATAGTAATCATCAATTTATTAAAAATAAAGGAGAAGAAATAATATTCATCCATAAGAGCATAAATCATTATAAAATGGATTTATGTGATAAATTATAATAAATGACATGATTAAGAAGAGTAAAAATGGATGAAATAAGTGTTAAAAAGTGGTTGTATTCACGGCCCAACAACCCTTTCGATTTCGAGAGCATCCCGAAATCCCTAAATCTATTGATGAATGAGGTCTCCGATTTTAAGAGGAAGAACAATGATTCTGTCTCGGGTAGCAAAACTCGGAAGCCTTTCTTTAGGAAAAACAACCTCATGCCTAATCACCCTCGGCCGAACCCCAATACAAACTTCAACGTAGAAGAGATTGGAAAATATAATTTATGCTCTTTCCATAAAGCTTCCCACTGATTTGAAATTTTGTGAACAAAATATTTCTTATACAGAGATAGATAGTAGGGGCTTTTACTGGTTATTTCACCTTTACGAGAAAGGATGAAACTAGAAGCTTCTGGCCCTCTTACTGGCTCTGCCTAAAGAAATATAAGGTAAACACTAAATTGATCTGGAAATGAAAGTATTTGTTTATGTTTGCAAAGTATTCATTAACCAAATTTTATGTGTGAATAAGCAATTTCAAGTATTCTGCAATGGAAGTAATGTGGTTTGAAGTGAAACAAATGAATTTTGATCACTGTATAAGTCTCATTGTGAAAAGTGGACTTACTAAAAGTTACTATTTAATGTAGTAAAATCTGGAATATAGCAGCAAAAATGCACAGCATAACAGTAAGAATTTGTTTAAGCAGTTCACCCCTCTCTTGGGCTACCTCTGCTAGGTCCAAAAGCCTCCAAATAGGTTTTTCCCTCTTTCATTAATGCTCAAAATAAGTATTACACTGTGAAGAAAGCCTCAAAAGGCTAAAATAGCTGCAAATCCAGAAACAGAGGACTGAAAACAGTAAAATTCAACTATTCATTCACCTCAAATGGATGAGTATAGTCCAATACAACTGATATTTCACCAAGCCCTAATGGCTCCACAAGAAAATTCACTGATAAAATCACTGACAGAGTGCCCTGATGGCTCTGCAACCTATCCCAACAACTCCATAATGCTTCAATACCCAAAAATCAAAAAACAAATCGCTTCAATTGGACTTCCCTAGCCAAAGTTATGACTAAAACAACTTTTGCCCAGTTAGGACTAGGAAAGCTCCACCAAAAGTGGAGAAAACCAGATAGGCCGAAAAATATGGAGTCGGCGCCTAAATAAGCGGAGTCCGCCAAAATTCCGCCAAGTCTCCGGGGCTAATGGATAAGCCCACGTGACCGCACCGTTCGGAAGTCTGTTTAAGAACTGGAGTTTTTCCGCACCCGACACCTTCTAATGTGACCATGTCCCCAACCATAATGTGTCACCCATACACATTCAACTTTATATAACATTTCGTGCGCATGTTTTAATAAAAACACGTTTGGTCTGACAGTTGGGCCGCCCCGCTTTGACTGCGCCCACCCGAGTTTGAATCCCGCCGCGTACAATAAAATTTTGAAACGAAAATTTTCATTCCAACTTGGGGCCACATGGCGGCCTCCAGGCTGGCCATGTGGCACCCTGTGATTGGCCGCCTGCGGAATATTTCACAAAATATTTTGTGGAATATTCCACGAAATATTCCCAGAATATTCTGTGGGATATATTTTTTTAATAAAATATTTTGTAAAGTCCATTTGGCCATTTTTTTAAACCGAAATTGAGAAAATTCAAAGTTGAATAACTTTCTCATACGGCATCAGTTTTTAGTGTCATTCACGTCTACATGATATTTTTTCCGAGCTCTTTCCTGTCATTCTAGTTTGGACCAATTCTGAGCAACTAAATTTTTGAGCATTTTTCCACAAAGGACTTGATCTCCTGATCACACCTCCCAAATGGGAATCTTTTAGACCCCAAAAGCTCTCTGATTAGTGAAACTGATAATGTGGAGACTAATTCTCCACTCTTCCACCCTTGAATAGCTGAAATCTACTCGATTTCATCAAATGGAGCTTTTGAGAAAATGATAATCTGTCTCTGGAATCAACTTATCGACCATTGCTAAGATTGACGGAGTCATGATGCAAATGATTAAATTGCATAACAGAAATTGTAATTTGCAGAAAACAAACTTTTTCTACATTGATCAAACTTCCCAGAAGACTTAAAATAACTTTCACCTTGCAAACTGTTCCCATGGAAAATTCTACCATTCTGAAACCAACTTTGTCCCATGCTGAATTGTGTGTCCTTCTTGCTTGCACTGCTTTGCTTTGCAACTTCATTCACTGCATTGGCTGACCCAAACGGTAATTTGTGCAGCATAACATCATATTTTTTCAAATACAAATTGTTATTAAACTAAGAAAAATCATTATCAACATCATAAAAAGTTGAATGCTCAAAATCTGGTCATTTCAACATTAACAAAGTTAGACTTTGACTTGCATTAACCAGTCTTTTCAATTGACTTGCATGGAGTAAAGAAGATTCCAGCTTCTTCTTGTGAGCTCTAACAATGTACTCTTTACCATCTTTGAATAAGTGATACTTTTTTTCATGGCGATAAAAGATAGCCTTTCTGTAAAATAAATGAGGACTTCCCAAAACAATACTTGAGATATCAAGCGATACCACATCAAGTTCAACTGTGTCAATAAAGTGTTCAGTTATTGCAAAGCGCAATGTGCACTTCCTTGAAACTTGCAAATTGGCATCCTTGCATATCCATCCAAGTGGATAAAGTTTCGGATGTGGAATGGTCTCAAGTTTAAGTTTCTTTACCAAGTCTTCAGATATAAGATTCGCTTGTGAGCCATTATCAAATAATGTGTCAATTTTGGTATGTTTTGAAATTACCCTCACATGGAAAAGCTCTATCCTCCTCTTTTATTCACGAGTATCTTTGTGACAATTCAAAGAGATAGAACTGGGAATTGTGTCTTGCACCACTTCCTTCCCCTTAATATTCTTTAAAATGATGGCTATGCTTTTTGTCTCATCTCCTGAGCCTGACCCTAAGTCTTGCTCAACTGCTGCTACAGTTTTCTCCTTTTCTTTGGTCTTGTTTTTGTTCTTGTATTTTTATGGTTTCAGTTCAGGATGAAGCTTCCAACAATGATCTTCATCATGACTTGTCTTTGAACAGTTCTTGCAAAAGAACTTTCCTTTCTATTTTCTTGAATTTGCAATTCTTTTCTTTCCTTTGTTTTTGAAATTACTATCCTCATCAAAAGTATTCTTTCCTCTAGCTTCTAAATGTGTAGCTTGGACACAAACTTCATCTAATCTGGTAGGATTGAACATTATAATAGTATGTTGAAGGTAACTATGCAAACCTCCTATGTATTTCAATAAGGTGTCTTGACTTTGTAAGTCTACCCCAAGTAGAAGTGCTATCCTTCTAAACTCTTGGGTATAATATTGCACATTTTGACCCTTAAGTTGCCTAAAATTTTGCCAATTCGTGATTTCTTTATGAATATGAGCAAGAGGATAAAACTATTTCTTAATAGCAATAATAAACTCATTCCAAGTTATAGTTATCTTACCATGCTTTTTAATTTTCTCCCTGGTCTTGGCTTCCCACCAAACCAAAGCTACTCCATCCATTCTCAAAGAGGCTAATTGGATTATTGTGTCATCATCATGCAAATTCTGAATTCTTAGATAGACTTCTAGCTGTCTAATCCAGTTATCCAATTTTTTTGCATTCACATCACCATTAAACATTGGCAACTCAAACTTTACATCAAGTTTTAATAAAGGATTTTTAAGAGATGTTTTTGTTTTGTGTGACTGATTAACAGAAGTTGAAGAGGATGATGTGGAGGAAGAGGATGACGATGGAGATGAAGGATCACCATTTCCTCCATTCCCTTTCTTAGAATCATCCTTATCTTTCTTCCCTCCTAAAGAATCTCCTTCTTCTCTTTGGTTTCTAGACCCTTCTCCAGCAATCTTATCATTTCTCTCCTGATATAGGATCCTAACCATCTCAGTCATGTCCAAGAAAGTTTTTTTTTTAAACCTTTCTTCTTCCTTGGGATCCATTTCCTCATGTACTTCTCCTTCTTTGGAAGACATGTTTGTGGCTGATTCTAAGGCTAATGAGGATGAAATGGAAGGTGGACATAATGGCACCCTAGCCCTCCTTGGTTGAGGATTATCTTGTTCTCTCACCAATTGACCTTCCCCTCTTTTCAATTTCAGCGTAGTAAGCATCAAATTTTGCAGAATAACACAATCTTCTTGCACAAATTTCACAAACTCTTAAGCAAAACCTAGAGCTCTGATACCAATCTAATCTGAAATTGTGTGAACAAAATATTTCTTATACAGAGATAGACAGTAGGGGCTTTTACTGGTTATTTCACCTTTACTAGAAAGGATGAAACCAGAAGCTTCTGGCCCTCTTACTGGCTTTGCCTAAAGAAATATAAGGTAAACACTAAATTGATCTGGCAATGAAAGTATTTGTTTATGTTTGCAAAGTATTCATTAACCGAATTTTATGTGTGAATAAGCAAGTTCAAGTATTCTGCAATGGAAGTAATGTGGTTTGAAGTGAAACAAATGAGTTTGGATCACTGTATAAGTCTCATTGTGAAAAGTGGACTTATTAAAAGTTACTATTTAATGTAGTAAAATCTGGAATATAGCAGCAAAAATGCACAGCATAACAGTAAGCATTTGTTTAAGCAGTTCACCCCTCTCTTGGGCTACCTCTGCTGGGTCTAAAAGCCTCCAAATAGGATTTTTCCTCTTTCATTAATGCTCAAAATAAGTATTACACTGTCAAGAAAGCCTCAAAGGGCTAAAATAGCTGCAAATTCGGAAACATAGGACTAAAAACAATAAAAATCGACTATTCATTCACCTCAAATGGATGAGTATAGTCCAATATAGCTGATCTTTCACCAAGCCCTAGTGGCTCCACAAGAACATTCACTGATAAAATCATTGAAAAAGTGTCCTGATGGCTCTGCAACCTATCCCAATAGCTCTAGAATTCTTCAATACCCCAAAATCAAAAAACAATTTGCTTCAATTGGACTTCCCTAGCCAAAGTTATGACTGAAACAACTTCTGCCCAGTTAGGGCTAGGAAAGCTCCACCAAAAGTGGGGAAACTCCAGATAGGCCGACAAATATGGAGTCAGTGCCTAAAGAGGCGGAGTCCACCAAAATTCCACCAAGTCTCCGGGGCTAATGTATAAGCCCACGTGACCACGCCGTTTGGAAGTCTGTTTAAGAACTGGAGTTTTTCCGCACCCGGCGCCTTCTAATGTGACCACGTCCCCAACCATAACGCGCCGCCAATACACATTCAACTTTAAATAAAATTTCATGTGCATTTTTTTAATAAAAACACGTTTGGCCCGACTGTTGGGCCACCCGGCTTTGACCCCGCCTACCCGGGTTCAAATCCCGCCGCGTACAATAAAATTTTGAAACGAAAATTTTCATTCCAACTTGGGGCCATGTGGCGGCCTCCGAGCTGGCCACGTGGTGCCCTGTGATTGGCCGCCTATGGAATATTTCGCAGAATATTTTGTGGAATATTCTATAGAATATTCTAGAATATTCTGTGGAATATTCTTTTTTTAATAAAATATTTTGTAAAGTCCATTTGGCCATTTTTTTTACCAAAATTGAGAAAATTCAAAGTTGAATAACTTTCTCATACGACATCGGTTTTCAGTGTTGTTCACGTCTACAGGATATTTTTTCTGAGCTCTTTCCTATCGTTATAGTTTGGACCAATTCTAAGCAACTAAATTTTTGAGCATTTTTCCATAAAGGACTTGATCTCCTAATCACCCACTCAGAAAAGACCTGCCCTTAATGGATTAATAGTATGAATATTGTAGTAATTCAGCTCCTAGAAGATCAAAGAGTAGGAGAGTTACAAGAGGAGGCCGACTAAGATGGCAAAGAAGTCTCTCCCCCAGATGAAGATCTAGGATCAACAGTCCCTGCCTTTGAAGTAATTCATGGAGAAGGTTATCCTTATGTCACGGAGATAAACCTAGCCAATGATCCCCAATCCAAACCCCCCCCCTCCAAAATTATAGCCTAAGGAACAAAGTCCTAGTTTTAGATCACTCTTTATAGGAGAAGAGGAAGTCTTTTTTTAGAAAAATTTAGCCACCAAACAGGTAAAACTAGACCGCAACACCGACCACTGAAAAATCTAGCTCCACCACTGCCCGAGGCACCCCCAAGGCCATATTGTCATCAAGTTCACCAAGCACCTTTGTGGAAATGCTCTCACACCCAGAGTCTGGGTATAACATCATCGAAGACATGAATAAGGCGCGAGCCAACATATCCTTATACGAACTCGCTTGGATAGCCAACCAACGTGACCTGATTCTCAAAGCTTTTGCTAGCCCATCCATGGAACAAGCCCACCTCAGGGGCCAAATCTGTAAGCTCCACACCCTCCCAGGCCTTGGTGAACCTCCAACCCATTGTAAATGTCATCAATGCAAACTCACAAGGATCCACACCCCCATTCCTTTTTTCTTTTGAGATCTTCAATTTCAACGTCCACAATTGCCTCGTCGATTTTGGTGCATCCACCAATGTCATGCCCCTATCCATATGAAAAAAATTGAACATATGTCCTAAGAAGATCAATGCTAGGATCATTCAACTTGACAGATCCCAGGTCCCCTCCATGGGCGAGTTAAATAACATCCTGATCCATCTCTCTTCAGACTCTAGGGTTTATCGGTGCATTGACATAGTTGTCGTGGATATCTCGGAGGCCTGTGCTCTACTATTAAACTGGGATTGGTCAAGTAAACTACAAGGATACTCCGCCATCGACTGGTCCCACTTATGGTGATCTGAAAATGGAAGTACTTGAAAATGTGTGCAAGGTATCCATTTTCATTAACTTAAATGTGAAACTTCTTAAATCTATGCCAGAGATCAACTGTAGGGGCATTTACTGGATATGTCACCTTTGATAAAAGGATGAGATCCAGAGGCTACCTGGCCCTTTATAGACTCTGTCTTTAGAACTTGAAGAATTTAACACTCATGGTCTGAAAATGAAACTACTTGTTTGTTGTTCAAGGTATTCATTTCCATAAAATTATATGTGTAAAGTGTTTAGATGGTCTTGCAAGTGAAACAAAATTTTTTTGGTAAATTTCTGAGTCTTATGTGTGAAGGAGTGTTATTTATTTTTACTGTTTAACATATCAAATCTAAAAAACACAGTAAGATAAAATCAGATAATATAACACAGCAGCTAATGAGACAGTTCACCCCTCCTGGGCTACATCTATCGGGTCCAAGGCCCCCAAATGGGCATGTCCTTACTCTTATTAGATGCTCAAATTGGTTATACAGTGATAAGAAATCCTAAACAAGAAAAATAAGCTGTGGAAATTATTTCAAAACATAGAAAATAGTAAAGATAGGCTTTTGTTTCACCTCTGATGGTTAACCATAGCCCAATAAAACTCCAACACTCCCTAGGCCCTAATGGCTCTTCAAGATTATCTACTGAAAAATTACCTTAAGATTAGCTATGTTTCCTCTGTAACCTACACCATTGGCTCTAGAATGCTCAAAATACCCAAAATTAAAAAAAAAACAATTGTCCAAAAAGGTTATGTCTAGTGAAAGTTATGATCTCCTAAAGTTTTGTCCAGTTTGGCCTAAAAACCCTCCACCAAATCTGGAATAACTAAAGTTAACTTCACTAAAATAGCAAACACTGCTGCATTTAGGTTTCCGCTCCAATTTATCCGTGTGGGCTATTAGGCAATAAATGTGAATTTTTCAGTGATCACATGCCAACCGTAACTGTCAGAGTGTTTATCGTTCAAACATTAAACATAACCATTTTTTGGCCCGTGGTCGTTTCAACTGATCCGCGGGTATGGTGGACCCGTGGGTATGGCGGACCTATGGGTATGGTGGACCTGTGGGTATGGTGGACCCATGTGCACAACAGACCCGCGGGTAGACTCCGTCGTTCACATGCCACCTCTGCACGCCTGGTTCACACCTGACACGTTCACATGCCAGACTCTCGGGTAGACTCTGCCCGCAGCTTCGTTCACAGCACACCCATCAACACTAAATTTCATAGTTCAACACTCAATTGTTCACATGACCCTTCAACGTGCAGGCCTGACCCGCGGGTGACCTGTGCCCACTCGGGTCGAGTCGGGTCGGGTCGGCCCAAATGACAAAAAAAATTTAAACTCCAAAATTTTCAAAGTTTGAACCTTGAGGCTTGGGGCCACGTGGTACCCACTGATTGGCCATCCAATTTTTTATAAAATAATTAAATTTTCCATTTTCCACAAAAATCTGAAGATATCATTTTTGCCTTCCCAAGTGTTGTTTTGAAGGTTACTGGGCAAAATTAAAACTTGAATATCTTCCACATCTGACATCGGATTTGAGTGTCGTTCACGGCTTTAGGATCATAATGACGAACACTATCCGGTCGATCAATTTCTTACCAGTTTTGAGCAATTCTAATTTTGAGCATTTTTACAACTTAGGACACGATCACCTGATCACACCTCCAAAATGGGAAGCTTTTAGACCCACAAAATCTCTCTGATTACAGAAAATGAAGATGAGGATAGTGATTCTCCACTCTTCCAACTTTGAACCACTGAAATCTTCCTGACTTCATCAAATTGAGCTTCTAATAAAAAGATAAATTGTTCCTCAAATTCACTGACCAACTGTTGCTAACAATGACTAAGTCATGATGCAAATTCTTGAAATTTGCAGAACAGAAACTATAATTTGAAAAAATCATATTGTTTCTACAATGGTCAAACTTCAAAGAAGACTGAAAACAAGATTCACCTTGCCAACTGTCCACATGGCGAATTTTTTCTGAAAGAACCCTGTACTTGTGCCGAATCCCAGCCAAGTTTTCTCGCCATACCAATCTGCCATTCTAAAACCAACATTGACCCATGCTGAACTGTGTGCCCTTTTTGCTTGCATGCCTTTCCATCTCATGGACTCTTGCACTGCTTTGCACCGACACTTCGTTCTCTGAACCGATCGTCACCAAAGGTACTTTGTGCAACATAATGTCATCTTCTTTCAAAGACGAACTGTTATCAAACTGAAACATACCATCATTTATATTAGCACTATCATGAAAAGGAAAATGTACAAAATCTTGTTGTTTAACCATTAATAAAGTCAGATTTTGACTTGCATTAACTATCCTTTTCAATTGCCCTACATGGACTAAAGAAGATTCTAGCTTCTTCTTATGTGCTCTCACAATGTACTCTTTTCCATCCTTGAACAAGTGATACTTATTCTCATGGCGATGGAATATTTCCTTTCTGTCATATAAATATGGACTACCCAACACAACACCTGTAATGTTAAGTGGTACTACATCCAGTTCAACCCAATCAACATACTAAGATGTTATGGCGAAGCGCAAAATGCACTTTCTTGAGACTTGTAATTTTGCATCCTTGCATATCCACCCAAGTGGATAAGGCTTTGGATGTGGAATTGTCTCAAGTTTCAGTTGTTTGACCAAGTCTTCTGAGATGAGATTAGCTTGAGACCCACTATCAAAAAGTGTGTCTATCTTTGTGTGGTTTGAGATTATCCTCACATGAAATATCTTTATCCTCCTCTTTTCATTTTGAGTTTCTTTGTGTCAGTTTAATGTACTAGAACTGGGATTGTTTATTGTACAACTTCTTTCCCTTTTATGTTCTTTAATACCATGGCGATTACTTTAGTCTCATCACCTGATTCTGACCCTAAGTCATGTTCAACAGTTGCAACAGTTTTTCCCTTTTCTTTGGTTTTGTCTTTGTTTTTATATTTCTCTGGTTTCAGCTCTGGATGAAGCTTCCAACAGTGGTCTTCATCATGGCTTGTTTTTTAACAGTTCTTGCAAAATAATTTCCATTTTTCCTTTTTAGAGTTTTCAATCATTTTTCTTCCTTTGCTTTTAAAATCACTACCCTCATTCAGTGCATCAAAAGTGTGTTTTCCTCTAGCCTCTAGATGCGTAGCTTGTACACAAACTTCGTCTAGACTAGTAGGATTAAACATAAGGATAGTATGTGGTAATTATGCAATCCACCTATATATTTCAGCAAAGTATCTTGACTTTGTAAGTCTACTCCTAACAAGAGTGCTCTTCTCCTAAAATCTTGAGTGTATTCTTAAACACTTTGCCCTTTAAGTTGTCTAAAGTTTTTCCAATTCATTATAGCCTTTTGTAGATGAGCAAGAGGATAAAATTGCTTCTTAATTGCGGAAATAAATTCAATCCATGATAAAGTAAGATTATAATGTTTTTGAATTTCCTCTTTGGTCTTGGCTTCCCACCATACCAATATTTCTCCTTCCATCCTTAATGAGGCTAGTTGAATCTTGGTGTCGTCATCATGCAGATTTTGAATCCTTAAATAGACTTCCAATTGTTTGATCCAATTATCTAATTTCTCTCCATTCACTTCACCATTAAACATTGGCAATTCAAATTTGACATCAATCTTTAAAAGGGATTTTTACCATTGGTTTTCGACTTATGTGACTGATTTACTGAAGTCGAAGAAGATGATGACGAGGAAGAGGATGACGATGGAGATGGTGGATCACCATTTCCTCCATTCCCTTTCTTTGATTGATCATTACCCTTCTTTCCTCCTGAGGAATCCTCTCCTTCTTTTTGGTTTTTAGACCCTTCTCCAGCAATCTTATCATTTCTTTCTTGATAGAGGATCCTTACCATTTCATTCATATCCAAGAAAGCTTTCCGAAATACCCTTTCTTCTTCCTTGGGATCCATCTCTTCAGGAGTTTCACCTTCTCTTGAAGACATGCTTGTAGCTGCTTCTAAGACTCTTGGAGGTGGTTCTCTAACCCTTTTTCGTTGTGGTTTAATTTGTACACTAACCAATTTTCCTTCACCTCTCTTGAGTTTTAACCTAGTCAGTATCAAAACTTGCAAACAAATGACTTAAACTGTTGGAAATACTAAGAGGGGGGGTGAATCAGTATTCCTTTCAATTAGAGCATTAGTTAATCTTCAATTATTATCAGTGTTTGTACAATGATAGCAGCAAACAAGAGGAACACAAATGCACATAGTTTTTAAGGTGGAAACCCACTTCGAGACAAAAACCACCTAATGCTTTTCTAATAATTCTTTAATATTCAACTCCAATTGAAAATAAAGCTCCAAATTCCTAGAATCTAGAAAAGCATTCTTCTCCAGCTCCCACTAGATAGATGCTCCAACACCCAAGATTCTTCAGTAGTCAACTGAATGGATGCCCCAACACCAAATGAGCTACAACTCACCCTAGCACCACCCTACCACCCTATAGAAGAATAAAATAAGAATGGACTCCCGTACCAGGGAAAATGGTACACTTTACAATGATATAGAATGATGCAGAAGAAGAAGATATGCTAGACCATAAGCCAAACTTTTACACAACCACCTAATGATGATCCTAGACCTCCCAACACTGCCTCTTCAACCCTTGGCAGATAAACACTAGTACAATTTGTACAATAATGTATTTACAATGACTAAGTACAATGATACCTTTACAATGATTGTATGCAGTGCTACCCACTTGAATACTTCATATGATGAACTTATTGCTACTGTTATGCACCTTGGTTACTGCTTTTGTCATGCTACCCTCTGCTGCACCTTGCTTTGCTTTTCTTCCGTAGAAATTCTGGTCCTTTGCAACCCTTGACAACACATGATCTAGCTTTTTCTTTCCTTCTAGGAGCTCGATATTGAATCTGGTGTATCTCTTCTATTTCAAATCCTCAATATCTGATTTTCGGTCTTATATTAGTCCTCTGAGTCTTCTTTCTAATGCCACAGGTCTGACCCAATTTGGATTCTTCAAGAAAGAGTTCTGCCCAATCTCTCACAATGCCCTAATTATGGACTATTTCAGCAGAGTGCACTTGTACGGCATGCCACGTGTCACTGTTTCTTCATTTGGCTCTTAAATTAATAGATCACAAATTAAAGACTCTACAATATCTACCACGTTTTACGGAATTCCAACCCAATACTTAGAGAGATAGTTATGATGATTTTACCAAGGTCACTTCTTTGAGATGAATTTCAGGAGCCTGTAAAAACCCTGACTTCCACAGATCATATCTCCAAAAATATTATGCACCTTGATCTGAAATTTTTACTGCAATTTCCTCAGGATTTTGGATTTTCCTCATAAAAATTTCAGCTTTTGACCCTTCATAGAAAAATATTTAGAGCAAAAATTCCACGATGACCTGTTTCAAATGGCCGAATCCCTTGCATGGAGGAAATGAGGATCATAATTTATATAAATGCTTAAGTTCAGAGGGGCTTCAACAAGTGAATGTGAGAGGGATTTTAGGAGCTTAAAAAATATTAATTATGACTTTTCAATGACCCGTGCCCCAACCCCATGGGGTTTTAGCCCACTAATTGGGGGTACAAAATTCAAACATGAATATCTCTCAAACCGTGAAGAATTACATGGTGTGCCATATGTCAACGGAAGCATCTCGACAAGTGAAAACCATCAAAAGCATTATTGACCCAGAATATGTTAATTTGGTAGGTAAAAATTCCCATGCAACATTGGGTTAGCCCCTGGTGCTGCTTGGGTTGACATCAATGAAAACCGCTAATCAACAATCTCCCCCTTTGGCATTGATGGCAACACAAGTACTCCCCCTGCGATCATGAAACCTCTTCCTACAACATTCTCTCCCCCTTTGACATCAATGGGAAAGGGTAACTCCCCCTGAAACACAACCATCCTACGGACCTATACACACTTCCACTCACGCTGACACACAACCGTCCTACAGACCTGTACACAATTCCACTCCCCCTTTATATTCTGAAAAAGGAAAATCTAATGAGAACTTGGGAGAATCCCAAGCTTCTGGCGAAGATATTCCAATGCTGGCGAATATTTAATATGTGATTCTTTTGGTGCTTCTTGGAATCTTGATATTTGTTCAACTACTTGCATAACATATGGCCGAGAGGCTGCTACACATAGAATACTACGAATCATAGATCTGTACAACCTCTGATCCACATCCTTAAATGATTCATCTATGCTCAATTTGCAACTTGTTACCATCGGAGTAAGGACGGGCTTGCGATCTTCCGTTTTGAATTTCTTGAGCATTTCCTTGATGTACTTGGCTTGACATATAAATATTCCTTTCTCTTGCTAAGATATTTGAAGCCCTAAGAAGTATGTCAGCTCACCAAGTAAATACATTTCAAACTCACTTTGCATCTTTGTAGAAAATTCCTTACTTAGTCGATCATCATTGCTACCAAATATTATATCATCCACATATACCTCAACGATTTTTAAATTATCATTATCTATTTGTTCATAAAGATTGCTATCAATAGTACCTTTCTTGAACCCTTGTTGATGTAGATATCCATCAAGACAAGCATACCATGCTCTAGGAGCCTGCTTGAGACCATATAGAGCCTTCTTTAACCTGCAGACATAGTCTTCTTTTTGTGATAGTAGAAAACCTTCAGGTTGTTTGATGTAAACTTCTACTTCTAATTCTCCATTCAGAAATGTTGACTTAACATCCATTTGGTAGACTTTGATTTTTATTGAACATGCATAGGCGAGAAACATTCAGATGGCTTCCATTCTAGCAACTGGTGCAAATGTTTTGTTGAAATCAATTCCTTCCACTTGTGCATAGCCTTTGCAAACCAATCTTTCTTTGTTTCTGGTAACCTGCCCATCTTCATTCAATTTTTTCCTAAACACCCATTTAGTCCCAATGACATTTTTATCTTTTGGTCATGGAACTAATTCCCAGGTGTTATTCTTCTCAATTTGATCCAATTCTTCATTCATAGCTGCTACCCAATGTTCATTCTGGCTGGCTTCCTCAAAACTACTAGGCTCAAAGCTTGCTAGAAAAGCAACGTGAGCTTGTTGTGATGAAAGAAGCTGTCGACCTTCATTTATGTCACCAATGATTTGATTTTATGGATGGTTCTTCTGAATCCACTCTTTTGTTCTCCTTGGAGGAGTTTCTTGTTGTTGTTCTGGTATATCTTGATGATCATTGTTTACTTCTTCCTTGTTGATAGTTGCTTCTTGTTATACAATTTTATCTGTCTTTTTCAGCCTCTATCTCAAGTTTCAAAGATTCTAGATCCTCATCATTACTCGCTAGAACACCATCTTCGTCAAATGTAACATTTAAGCTCTCCACTCTCTGTTTTCGTCTTAGATTATAGCATTTATAGGCCTTTCTTTTGCGTGAGTAGCCAACAAAGATACCTTCATCAACACGTGATTTAAACTTACCCAAATTTTGCTCTTCTCTTTTGATATAACATTTGCTTCCGAAGATTCTGAAATATTTTACATTAGCTGGTTTTCCTTTCCATAATTCATATGGAGTCTTGTTGCAATTATTTCTAAGAACACTTCGGTTGATAACAAATATTGTCGTATCAATTGCTTGAACCCAAAAATTTTCATCCAATTTTGAGTCCTTCAACATTGTTCTACCCATTTCATGTACATTTCTATTCTTTCTTTCAACAACTCCATTTTGTTGAGGTGTTCGTGCTGTTGAAAATTGCCTTTTTATTCCATTTTAGTCACAGTATTGCTAAAATAATTTGGAAGTGAATTCTCCACCATTATCTGATCTTAAACACTTTATTTTCAAATCAGATTCATTTTCAACCAACTCCTTGTAGATCTTAAAGCATTCAAATGCTTCAGATTTTTTCTTTAGGAAACTGACGGCTGTCATCCTGGTATAGTCATCTATCATTAACATGAAATATAATTCTCTGTCTAAGCCTTTTGTTCTCATAGGACCACATAGATCAGTATGTATCAATTCCAATGGATGTGATGAAAAGTGTTCTTTTATTTTAAATTGGACTTTTGTCTGCTTGCCATGTCGACATGCCTCACATAATGTGTTGGAAGGTTTTGAGATTTTCAGCATTTCTCGTACTTCTTCCTTTTTTCTTATATTGACAAGATTGTCAAAGTTTATGTGACCCATTCGTTTGTGCCATAAACAACTTTCATCTTCTTTAGCTAGTAGACATGCTTTAGTTGCTTCATCCAGAGCATATATGTCATTTGGAGCTCGACTTGCTGTAGCCATAATTTTACCATACCTGCCTTTCCTGATTTCACATTTTGTGGAGTTGAATAGCATTGTGTATCCTTGATCACACATTTGTCCAACATTGAGAAGATTGTGATTCATGTTTTCGACCAATAGAACATTCTTGGCTATAACATCTTTGCTTCCGAGAGTGACGGTACCTGATCCTATAACATTTGAAGATCCATCATTTCCAAAGGATATGGTTCCATCCTTCTTCTCTTTCAAAGATACAAATTTCTTTCTATCTCCAGTCATATGCATTGAGAAACTGTTGTCAACATACCACACATATTTATTTTTTTGAGCCTTGAGAGTGAGAGCACAATTATTAGTCTTCTTCTTCTTCCATGTTCGTTCATTCTGTGGCTTCGAAGATTCTTCTGGAGGATTTTCAAGTCTGCAGTCTATGGCTATGTGTCCAACGTTCTGACATTTGTAACATTCCATATTATTTCTTAAATGTTCAAATCTATTGATGTTTCGTTGAGCCCTGGGAGGTTCATATTTGAAGAATCTCTTGGAATTATATTGGTTCCTAGGGTACGTGCAACATTCTACAGATTTATGACCAAATTTTCCACATGAAAAATATGTTGGTACCTGGATGAAAACCTTCATCGAGGAATCATCTTCCAAGGATGTGCTTGTAAATCTTGTCCAATGAAGTCTTCATGTATGTCAGATCTCATAGGTTCATTGTATTTTGTTGTAGAAGGTCCTGCTTCTTCTTCTTTGTAACCGAGGCCAGTTCTGTCGTTGTAAGATCGTTGATTGTTGATGAGTTCTTCCAATGCCCTTGAGTTGTTGGCATAGTTTTGGATAGTTTTTCCTTTCTTCACTTCCTCACACAACGAGACTACTTCGGCTTCTAATTCTTCCCTTTCTTGGTTTCTTTCTTCCAACTTCTTTTGAAGTGACTCTTCAATTCATTTGTGTTCTTCAACTTCAATTTTGAAACCCTAAACTTGTTCTTCAAGAGTTTTGGAATGGATATTCTCTACCTTGAGATATTTTATAAGCTTGATTGCTTTCTCATAAAATTCGTCTATGGTCCATCCTTCTTCTTCGTTGTTTGATACCTCTTGCTTATTGTGCTTGGGTTTATTGTGCTTGGCCATAAACAATATTCTCTCCTTGGCTTCTTCTTCACTATCATTTCCTTCATCGGATGATGAGCTATATTATTTAGAGAGAAAGTTCCTTTTGGATCCTTGCTTGTTGAATTTCTTAAAGCCTTTCTTTCTTTTTGAGTTGCCATTACTTTTGTTTGGACATTTTGCTGCAAAATTCCCAACCTCGTTACAGCTGAAACATATCAATGGAAGTTTACCTTTGAATTGTCCCTTACCAGTTTTTAGTTTTCTAGTGAGGCAAGCATATTCTTCATCTGAAAGACCTTCTTCATAATCTCCCTTTTATTCACGCTTGCAGGTGCATGTATTTTCAATTTAAGGTTGGTTATCCTTATTGGTTTTCTTAGATGCAACGAACGCAGTTTCTAGATGCGAAGTACCCTCTTCTTCATCACGTCTCATTTCATATGCTATGAGAACTCCATGTAATTCCTCTTTGCAGATTTTTTCCAGATTTGCATTGTATTCTAAGACCGATACCTTTGGGTTGAATCTCCCTGGTAATGTTCTAAGAATCTTCCGTATAATAGTCTTCTCGTCAACTTGCTCTCCCAATCCTTCCAGAGTATTGATTATTTCATCAACGTATTGGAAGTATGCAGCAATGTTGCAATCTTCTTTCATTTTGAGTTGCTCAAATTTTTCTCTATAGATTTGAAGCTTTGCTTCTTTGACATTTGAGTCACCTGCATATATATTCTCAAGCTTGTCCCATACATTTTTGGCAGTTTTACAACCCAACACCTTATGATAAGCAAATTCAATAAGTCCACTGATAATAATATTCTTTGCTTTTGCATCATTTACCAAATTCTTCTTACCTTGTTCATCCGCAGTTGATGTAAATCCATTTTGAACAGTGTCCCATACTTCGTAACCTTGTGCCAAGAGATAGACCTCCATTCTTCCTTTCCAAAGTGCATAATTATTTTCATTGAATAGAGGTACACCATTCTTGGTATGCTCCATGACCTCCTTCCAGCTATTAAACTGCTATTGAAGGAACCAAGTTCTGAAACCAATTGTTGGAAATACTGAGAGGGGGGGGTGAATCAGTATTCCTTTCAATTAGAGCATTAGTTAATATTCAATTATTATCATTGTTTGTACAATGATAGCAGCAAACAAGAGGAACACAAATGCACACAGTTTTTAAGGTGGAAACCCACTCCGGAACAAAAACCACCTAATGCTTTTCTAATAATTCTTTAATATTCAACTCCAATTGAAAATAAAGCTCCAACTTCCTAGAATCTAGAAAAGCATTCTTCTCCAGCTCCCACTGGATGGATGCTCCAACGCCCGAGATTCTTCAGTAGTCAACTGAACGAATGCCCCAACACCCAATGAGCTACAACTCACCCTAGCACCACCCTACCACCCTATAGAAGAATAAAAGAATAATGGACTCCCATACCAGGGAAAATGGTCCACTTCACAATGATATAGAATGATGCAGAAGAAGAAGATATGCTAGACCATAACCCAAACTTTGACACAAACACCTAATGATGATCCTAGACTTCCCAACACTGCCTCTTCAACCCTTGGTAGATAGACACTAGTACAATTTGTACAATAATGTATTTACAATGACTAAGTACAATAATACCTTTACAATGATTGTATGCAGTGTTGCCCACTTGAAGACTTCATATGATGAACTTATTGCTGTTGTTATGCACCTTGGTTGCTGATCTTGTCATGATACCCTCTGCTGCACCTTTCTTTGCTTTGCTTCCATAGAAATTATGGTCCTTTGCAACCCTTGACAACACATGATCTAGCTTTTTCTTGCCTTCTAGGAGCTTGATATTGAATCTGGTGTATCTACGTTATTTCATATCCTAAATATCTGATTTTCTCTCCTATAGTATTCCTCTGAGTCTATTTTCTAATGCCATAGGTCTGACCCAATTTGGATTCTTCAAGAAAGAGTTATGCCCAATCTCTCACAATGCCCTAATTATGGATTATTTCAGCATAGCGCACTTGTACGGAATGCCACATGTTATTGTTTCTTCATTTGGCTCTAAAATTGATAGAGCGAAAAGTACATACTGTGCACTATCTACCAATTTTTACAAAATTCCAATATGATACTTAGAGAGAGAGTTATGACGATTTTACCAAGGTCACTTCTTTGAGATGAATTTCAGGAGCCTGCAAAAACCCTGACTTCCACAAATCATATCTCCAAAAATATGGCGCACCTTGATCTGAAATTTTTCTGTAGCTTCCTCAGGATTTCAGCATTGCCTCATAAAAATTTCAGCTTCTGAGCCTTCATAGAAAAAAAGTTAGTGAAAAAATTCCACAATGACTTGTTTCAGATGGTCGAATCCCTTGCATAAGGAGGAAATGAGGATCATAATTTATATAAATGCTTAAGTTGAGAGGTGCTTCAACAAGTGAAAGTGGGAGAGATTTTAGGAGCTTAAAAAATCTTAATTATGACTTTTCAATTACCCATGCCCCAACCCCATGGGGTTTTATCCCACTAACTGGGGGTACAAACTTCAAACATGAATATCTCTCAAACCGTGAAGAATTACATGGCGTGCCATATATCAACAGAAACATCTCGACAAGTAGAAACCATCAAAATAATTATTGACCTATAATATATTAATTTGGTAGGTCAAAATTCCCATGCAATATTGGGTTAGCCCCTGGTGCTGCTTGGGTTGACATCAATGACAATTGTTGATCAACATAATCTTTGCACAAAAGAAATGTTGAGTAAAAAATCTAGCTCAAAATCATAGCTTTGATACCATGTGGCTACCATACAAGGGTAGGAATATTCAGATCTGGGTCAAGATTGAACCTTACATGAAACATACGGTGACCGACCTCAAAGAAACCAACAAACCCACTAGCTTTACACAAGAAGAGTTGGGCATGTGCTTCTTAGAGGCTACATTCGGTTGCTATCAAGCCTCTTAATCTCTAGTCACCTCGGATACCCAGTTAGAGTTGCTCCCATGTATTGCTTTCCACACTGCCGCACCAGGAGGTCCACCAGATGTCTCTGTCCTGAGTACCCCGTCTGTGCACACATGTGATCTTTAAAAATCTGAAGACAAGATCTGGACCCTGTACTATGATGGTTCCAAGACCCATGACGGGGCTGGTGCTAGCTATATCTTGATAGATCCCCAAAAGAACAAGTTCCTGATCTCTTTCCGGTTGTAATTCTAGTGCACCAATAATACGGCCAAACATGAAGCATTGATCCTGGGTCTCAAGAAATAAATCTACCTCAAATTCAATTGCTTAAAGGTAATCGGCGACTCCAAAATCATTACCTGGCAAGTACGCAACACTATTCACTGCCTATCTCCCCATTTGAAAGGATATCAGCAAGAGGTATGTCGTTTGATTTCTGCCTTCGATGATTTTGGTATTAAGTCGGTACTTAGAATGCATAATGTGGTAGCTGATATGTTAGCAAACGTTGCTGCTAGGTTTACCCCATTGAGAGACAGTTTTTCTATTGAAATTATTTATAAACTTGCAGTACTAGATAATGTAACTAATTTTCACATTTTTAATGATGATCAGTAGGTATTGGATTTCATGTTGAACACGGATTTTTTCAGGGACGTTGTGATATAGGAAGAAGATCATGACCCGACCTTACAAAAGGAAAGAGAGGAACATAAGGGGAATCACATACCCAAAGGGGTCGTGTCCCTCGAGAATTTATTCAACCTACAGAACTGGTTTCTGGGGCCTCCCAACAGAAAGGTGCAATGTTCCACCCTATTGCAAGTGAACCTCGGGACGGAGGTGGACCCGAAGTTCGTTAATCTCGGTACAAAATGCACCCCCCAGGAGCAATAGTCCTTTATTGAACTATTAAAGAAATACCGAGATGTTTTTGCCTGGACATATGATGAGCTACGGACTTATGACACACGAATCATCCAGCATGTAATACCAATGAAGGAAGGAGTTAAGCCTTTCCAACAAAAGCTAAGGAAGGTGCATCCAACTCTGGAACCGATGATCCAAAAGGAACTTAAGAACTTCTGGACACTTGCATCATCTTCACAGTCTAATATTCAACGTGGGTGTCAAATTTGGTCCTATTTCGCTTTGAAGTCTAGCCAAATTCACTTATTTGTGGACTTCCGAAATTTGAACCAATCGTCAGAAAAGGATGACTACCCAGTGCCTCCCATGGAGCAAATTCTTCAAACGGTATCTGGGTCAAAAAATTTCTCATTATTGGATGGTTTCTTAGGATACAACCATGTACTGGTGGTTGAACTTGATCGTCTGAAAACAACATTCAGGACCAAATGGGGTACGTTCACAATGCCCTTTGGCTTAATTAATGCTGGGGAAACCTTCCAAGGGCCATGGAAATTTCATTTTGGGGGCTAATGGGTCAAAGTGTGGTGGTCTACCTTGACAACATCACCATGTTCTCCAAGTGAAAATGTGACCACTTGCACCACCTCAAACAGATCTTTGAAAGGTACCAAAAATATGGAATCTCGATTAACCCCAAGAAGAGCATCTTCGCAGTCTCTGAAGGGAATTTTTTGGGCCACATCATAACCTTGGATGGCATAGTAGTAGACCCAGAATGCGCAAAATCGATTGCCCAAATTCCTCCCCCAAGCAGCAAAAAATCCATGCAGTCGTTTCTCAGAAAAATCAACTTCCTCCAAAAGTTCATATCAGACTTCTCACAAATCGTGACACCTCTACAAGGCATGATCAATAAGAACATGAATTTTAAATGGAATCCTGTTGAGAAAGAATCATTTGACAATATTAAGAAGGCCATCATAGAATCACCTTCCCTTCATAGCCCAGATTTTAGAAAAGGCTTTATCTTGTATACCTTTGCCTCATATTCATCTCTTGCGGCCATCCTTACTCAGAAACATGGTAGCAATGACGAGCGGCCCATATATTTCATGAGCGTAGGGTTGCAAGGTGCCAAGCTAAAATATCTAGACATTTACAAGCAATCCTACGCAGTATATAAGGCAGTCAAACATTTCAGACCATACATTTTGAAGAACCACGTCACAGTGAGTTTTCGTACCTCACCCAGCTGTACGCTCACTATTTGTGCAGCAGGAGCAGGATGAGAGACGAGGCAACTGGATGGCATGTATTCAAGAGTATGACTTATAATTCAATCATGCACACACTTTCAAAGGGAAAAGGCTATGTCGGATGGCTGTTGAAGTCGCAGACCCACGGGGCAATGATGAGGAATGTTGGGATCATGAAATAGATATGTACCAAGCTGACATCACACCTCAATGAAACACCCCGTCATGGTATGTTGATCTCCTGCAATATCTTGGTCATGGTTTCATGGACCCCAGCTTAACAGCCCAGTATAAACGAGCGATAAGGCTAAAGGTTGCATCCTACCACCTGGTATAGGGTAAGTTGTTTCGTAAGCATTGCAGCAGTTTCTTGCTACGTTGCCTAAAGCATAGTGAGGCCCAACAGGTCCTGAAGGAACTACATGACGGCCCAGCCACTGGGCACTAGACAGAATATGCCACAGCTCACAAGGTTATGCGAGCCGGTTTTTATTGGCCCACTCTATTTAAGGATGTGCACGCCTATGTTCGAAAGTGCCTTTCATGTGATAAATTTGCCAACATATAATCCTGACCTTCAGCCCCGTTACAGTCTGTCGCGGTGGAAGAACCATTCCAGCAGTGGGGGCTGGATGTGATCGAGGAAATTTTTCCACATTCCTCCAAGCAGCACTGATATATCCTCACATCCACGGACTATTTCACGAGGTGGGTTGAAGCAATATCGTTATTCCAAATCAACGATCAAGAAGTAATAGCTTTCATCATTCAGTACATCATGACCAGTTTGGCGTTCCAACCTCCCTTGTTTTTTATAATGCTACTTATTTTTCATCTTTTAGATTATATGAATTCACTTTGGAAAATGGTATAGTACTCAAACACTCCGCCAACTACTACCCCCAAGGGAATGGGTTAGCCGAGTTAACCAACAAAAACCTTATCTGGATCATCAAAAATACCCTGCTATCCCAACACCGGAACTAGCACAACACCCTCAATAACGCCCTCTGGGCTGATCAGGTCACACCCAAACCTTCCCTGGGAACCTCCCCATTTTTTCTGGTCTACGGGAAATAAGAAATTCTTCCCCCTAACCTTTCTCTCCTAGCCCTTCAGTTGTCACAAGAAACACATGGTACCCCATGCCCTTCCTTGCAAGCCTACATAGACACTTTGTTGAAATTTGATGAGGAAAGGTTGAAAGCCCAGGAAAAATTCTCCATTCACCATAGCCAAATCAAATGATGGTTTGATAAGAAGTCCATCGGAGACAAGGTCTTCAAAGTTGGCGACCTCGTCCTCAAACAGGACAAGGCTCACGAAGACAAGGGAAAACACACCAAATTTCAAGCCCTGTGGATAGGTCCCTTCCAAATCAAATAGAAGGTCAATTCATACACATATAGGCTCCAAACCTTAGAAGGGAGGATTGAGGTCCTCACAGTATATGGGCATGACCTCAAGCATTATTTCATCTAATGGCCTCAGGGCTATCACCACTCTTTGTACCATAGTTTCGTTTCCTTTTCTTTACTACTCTTGTTTCTCTTTTATTTTTTGTTGTTTCAATAAACAGCTTGCCTTGAGCAAGCTCTCGAAACTTCATTCCCCAAGTGCCTCAAGTCAAAGGATCAACGTAGCAGTTCCTCAATTGGCAGGGTGTATCGGAATCTCTGCCTATTAAGAATCAGCCCTGAAATGCAAATGGCCCACGTTTGTTTGTGATAGACACCCCGTGGGAAAGCACGACCAAGTCCTGGGACTCAAGTGAAAGTGGCTCACTCGGTGCACTAGCTCGAAAACTGTTGTTAAAGAAAATAATTTTGGGTGAAATGGGTCACTAGATGGGAGGGGAAAAGGGCCAATCTCAAATGACAAAAGGATATTTGGGAAAAACCAAAGGTCCCCAAATACAGACCAGGAGCAACCTCTCGTGCAAGTAACATAATTCAGGATCCCTCATCTGCCCAGGCAATACTTGCTACATACAAATAAGTGCATTCAGCACATTCAAATAAGTGCCTCGAGCACATTCAAATAAGTGTTATTAGCACATGAAATAAAGGGTAAAGGATCATGAAAGGCTTCTTGTGTAGAGAAGTGATGCGATGACTCCGCTGGGGTACTGACCAGGCTCGTTGGCAGTGGAGAAATGTCTATGACTCCTAGGAAGTGACTTCATAGGGGCCATCAAGCTCACTGGCAGCGGAGGAACACAAGGGGAACAATAACTATACTAACTCCTTTGAATCCCATGAGTTTACTCTGACCCCTCCTTTCCGGTCTCCGAAAGTGAAATCATGGTGAACAAGCATTCTACGCAGTGCAAACGAGTGAAGAAAACGTGTGAGAGCCAGAGATGAGAATAGTGGGACCATAGAAGTGAAAGGAACAACCTGCTAGGCCCCCTGCCCCCTCAAGGATTTAAGCACAGGCAGAGATTCTAGATTACACTAGTGAATCGCCATTTGTTGTAGCTGCTATAACACCCTCCAAAATTTAACACCCATTTGAAATTTCAGAGCCCCTGACCACTTTGATGAAGGTAAGCCTATCTCACCCTCAGCCATGAACCTTGAAAAAGTCCCTTTCAAGCAGGTGTCTCTAGAGCCAATTCATGACTTCAACTTTTCCAAGTTGGTCGCAAAGTCGCAAAGCCGCCCCCTTTGCAAATTTCAGAAAGTTGCAACTACGCGACTACGCAACCTCTAGGTCACAAGGTCTCAATCTTTCAAAAAATAAATATGCACAACTATGCGACCTCGCCACCTTGAAACCTCTAGGTTTTTAGGTCGCAAGGTCGCAATCCCGATCAAAAATACACATTTGTGATTATGCAACCTTGAGACCTTGCGACCTCCAAGTTGCCAGGTCACAAGGTCACATCCTTGCTCGACTAGTCCCGATTTACGACTTTGTGACCCCCATTAATGACCACACGTGTGACCCCTTTATAAATAAAAGGTTCGAGTAGGTCGCATTTGATCTACACGACAGAGAAAAAAAGACCTCTGACGAGCCAATCAGAGCGCGATTTTTTCCCGAGTAAGTTTCCTAATCCCCCTGTTGTTTCTTTTTTCATTTGTTGTTGCCTTACCTACCCCAGCCCTAGGCTATTAATTTAACCTTCATCCCATTCATTTGCAACTCCAGCCCTCACTATCACTCTAGCTAGGGTTTCACCTCACCTGTGCTAAATCACTTATGCTTAGCCCCTTTTTAACCTTCCCTTTGCCTCAAGCTATCACAAGCATCCCTCTCTGGCCTTCTTGGGAGCCTTCAACTTTTGTTTCCCCCCCATTCCTTGGATTTTTTTTCTTAGTTCATCTTGTTCCGCGTGAGTCACGATCGCTTAGTTTTCCTCAGAAAGCCATAATGCGACCTTGCGATCTGGTCACTAAGCTGCAAATTCATGAGGTTTCAAATTGCCGATGGAACCCACGATCGCGACTTTGTGACCTGGGGACCTTGCGACCTGGTCGCTGGTCGCCAGTTCGCATGATCGCAAAATCGAGATCATTCTCATAGGTGCAACTCTGCGACCATGCGACCTTGTTGCTAAGTCACCAGGTAGCAAGCCTTCCTTATCCCAAATATATCGTGACCAGCAGATGTCGCAGCAACCTAGCTCGAGCAGCCAAATCATTAGTAGGTCTATTTGTTCCCTTTATTTTTGCTTCCATGCCATCCATCTTATCGTGGGACTTTTTTTTTAACATGCCAGGAGATATTAAATCTGAGCTCGAGTGTGTCTCCATCTCTTCGACCTCAAGAAATATGGGGCCCTCGGTAGTTTGAAGGAGAGATAAAAGCCTAGAAATACAGCTATCAGGAGAATAAATGCCTCAGCCGCCACCCCCTATCTATGGTGACACCGCCTATGTCTTCGCGAAAGGAGATAAGATGACCTAGTATCAAGTCTACCAGGAATTCACAAAGCCAGAATTCCCAAAGGATCTCACGGACCAGCAAGTATACATTCAAGTCAAAAGGTCAAAACATCACTATGTAGGCACCCATCCACCAATATTCACATGCACAGAAGTTGTTGAATGGATCCTCCAGAAGGTCGATTCCAAGATTTGGGTCATCCACAATCACTCAGGGAAGAATTTTTCCAATCTTATTGGAAAGGACGCAGAAGTATACTATACACTCCCCTCTAGGGAGAAATACTTCAATGTCGAATGGGTCGCTACACATGAAGTACCAATGCCAAAAACCTTGAAGGGTTGGTGGGAGGACCCTGAGAAGTTTAAAGGGAAGAAGGATCGGGAATATAAAATTGATGGCCTTAGGAAGGTCTATAGGCTCATAGCAGTAATGATGTGCAAATTGTATGGCAGGAAGGACGCCACTACTCTCAATGGAACATTTTTCCCAATCATGTATGCAATCACCTCCTACGGCACCTGTTTCAACTAGGCTTATCTAGTAATACCAGCCCTCAAAGAAAACATATCAGTGGCCTAGGTTCCAGAAGAAGGATGCACATCAAAATTCTACATGGCCTCCTATCTCTTAGATGTAGTGTGCACGAGGTGCAATTTTGAGGAATGGTCACACAACTGGGATGCAAAGCACGGTGGGCCCATCCACTAAGATTTGAACATGTTCTGGGCTACCAGGTACAAGCAAGATATGGAACCCATCTCATAAGAATTAATCCCTGCACTCTACTGACATATTTTCAGTAAATATCCTCCCTGCATGTCCAGTTAAGCTATGGAGACAATAACCATGGTATCCAACTAGTTCCCCATTCCAAAGAGTAATTTTGTCAGGGTCTTTGGTTCATTCAAGGCACCTCATGCACTACCCAATTTCGTCACTGAAAAACTACTACTACAAGAGGTGTGCTATCAAATTACAAGTGGGTTCTCCAAGACGTGACCCTTAGCAAAGGCAAAAAGAAGCCATGGCCTACCCTCCCACTTACTATCGGTCCCTACACTGTCAAAGATTTCAAAGAAGTGGAAGCAAAGGCGGAAGACATAAAAGGTTTTCACTTCATGACCCTTGCCCATAGGTCTTATGATCCTGAAAGGATCGTCCCCGCACATTGCATAATTAGAATTATCAACACACTAAATGCCCTGTTGAGGAGCAAATGAGAAAATAGTACACTGCAGATAGAGAAGCCTCTTCTGAAGAATCAGTCGACCTGATTGGGGATCAAGGGCATTAGCATGACCAAAATTTAGAAGAAAGGGCTTATGTTTTGAAAAGGAAGGATCATGTAGGAGGAGTGTCATCTTCCAAATCTAAAAGGCCAAAGAATACTACAAACAGTAAACCTCCTAAAGATCAATGGGAGAAAAGGGACAAAGAGGCCAAAGAACAGCTAGAGGCCAAGAAGAACCTAATAGAGGAAGAGCTAAAAGGGGACCAAGATACCTTGGCATGGAAACGGGAAGAATAAAAGTGAAAGAAACAGGCTAAAGAACAACAGAGGAAGAAATAGAGAGAGGAACAGAGGAATAAGCAGGCAGAAGAGGCTCGCAAGAAGAAAGAAGAAGAAGAACAATAGAAGAGGGAGGTTAAGCGCAGGTTAAAGGAAGAACGGGATAAAGAAGAGGCAGAAAATAGGAGAAAAGAAGAAGAAACTAAGAAATTATAGGAAGGTGCATCCGAAGAGGCAAAGGGAAGCAAGTCACCACCCTCGAAGACTGGGGGACAAATGGATCTACCACATATTGAGGTACCCCCAACAACTCCCATGACAGGCGAGCACCTCCCGCTGTCTAAGATTGGCATCCCAGAAGAGCATGAGGATGATGTGCTAGACCTGAGAAGGATATCCTACGACCAGTTTACCCATAAAATCAGGCAAGAAAGGAGAAAATTCCTTGCACGGAATCTAGCCGAGCCCCTTGCGGTGACCATAGAAAAGGACATAGTCCTGGACACTAGGACTAATCCCATAATGATAGCATCATCCGAAACCGCTTTCACAGCTGCTACAGAGGAGAATTTCAATAGGATGAGCAGGGAGATATTTTTTCTGCAGGGCATGCTCTAGGCATCTGAGCAAAGGGAAGCTCAGGCTGAAACAAAGAAAAAGGCTCTACAAGAAGAAAATCAAAGGCTCCAACTCATGGCCACTCAAGCTAGTGGGCTACCAACTGTCATTCAAGGGGAGTTGGATACCTTAGTGATCGCTATGAAGCAGGTATACGAGGAGATGTTCACTATAAAAAAAACAGTCTCTCCTCTACTAAGGGCTCAAGCAGAATCTAAGAAGAAGGTTGTGTGGCTAAAGGAAGCCTCTGCAACACTGCACATTATGCTTGAATGATCTGAAAGTTATCCATAGGCTCCCGATACCTAGTCGAAGAAGGACTGGATCTGCACTCAAAATGACAAGGTACAGATACGGATGAAGTTGCAATCTAGGGACAAGCTTGTAAAGGATGTAGAAAAGGTGATGTCTGCCTATGAGCACCTAATTAGTGGCATTGATTCGATGGCAGAGGTACATCACATTCCTTCCTTAGGGACATTGGACATGCAGAAGACAAGGGAAGAGGTGGCCCAGGAAATCTAAACATTTTTGGGACCCATCAGACAAGCAGTTGTTTCCCAGGACCTCCCAGCCTCCAAGAAGAACATTGATCAATTCATCGTCACGCCAGTCCGGATATATACCAAGCAAGCCTCCCTATCCAATCATATCTTCATGGAGAGGCACACTTTAATTTCAGATGCTCTCGAGTGTTTTCACAGGTTTGGAGAAGACACACCTCAGGTCACCCCAATATTCATTGACTATTGGTCCTGGAAAACTTATCTCATAGAAAAGCAGTAGATAGAAGTCCCAGACCTTTCCATCACACAACTTCTCCCTTGAAAATAACTAACTTTACAGGTAGCAGGTGCAGGCAGGTCGCAGGTCACAAACAAGGCCCAGTCGCAGGTAACAACCACAGGCAATTCACAAGTCGCAAAACCACCCAGGTTGCAGACCATGCCAACCGTCAAGAATCTGAAAGGACAGGTTAGCCCAAAGGTCACTTTTGGTTCTATAAGTACTCCCTCCAGGGACAATGCACAGGAACCTTTTTGGACTCCACAGTGAGGAGATATAATTGCATTGCGTTGAATGCATGATTCCAAGAATGAATACAAACCAATGTTTTGACTCCACTACTGGATTTGATGGAAACCCATGTGTGTTAGAATTATATCTGTTGTCTTTTATAACTAATTTTTCTATGTTCCTATTCATGTATCATTTATGTGTTTAAGCTCTTTGGATATATCAATGATATGTGGATGAATATCATAGGGATGTTACAATAACCTAGTTATTGATATTGTATTAATATTTTGGAAATGATCTTAAGGAATAGAAGGGTGTTTCGACCATAGTGAATTGTTTCTCTTATGGTCAAACAAGCCTCTTTATGACCATGACCCTAATGATGTGTTTCTAACAACACTTCCTTTTGGTTACATGCTTCGAATCTCGCTTTGCTATTTATAATTTTTCATTTGCAGGAGACCCCGTCAACCATTTGTTTCGTATAATTCAATTAGTCGTGCACCCTCTTCTTTTCAAGATATACCTCCATCCAAGAAAGGCATATTCAATGGTAGCCGGACCTACACCGCGGACGGGATCCCTATCACAAACGGTCTAGAGTCTAGTTGGGACTTTATACCGGGGATATCCCCTTACTATTGGCAAGGCAATTTTCCTCGTAAACAGAAAGGTAACTGAGTTTTGAGCACCATTGTAGATTGTGAAACACAGGGTTCTGTTTGTGTATGGGGTTTGTATGTGAGGTACCCATCTGTGTGTTCTGTTGGCTCCTTGAATGGGTAGCATTCCTCTACCCTCTAGAGGTTGTGGAAGGAGTGGTGTGTGGTGACCTTGAGGGGGTTTCCATCTGTGTGGTGTTGGGTGACCCCTGGGGGTTCCAAACTAAATATATCCCGATAAAGGATGAACCGATAAGGGTGGTTGTGTTACGTCTTTAACGCCTAAGTGGAAAAATGCCTGGAACTCCTCCCTCTAATGGGGGGAGGTCCAAAAAATGTCTAGATCGATGAGGTCCTGTTGGGTCCGTTATGGTTTCAACTAGGTTTTATTTTAGAAATATTTTTCAGTTTTATGAGAGGAGAGATTTATATATCAAAGCAAAAATTGATCGCATACATAAAACAAAACAAAAATAAAAGGTTAATTTCCCTTTAGATTAATCCTATGTTATCAGTCAATCAAAAAATGGTTTTTTTTCTTTTGCGTGTGATACTCAAAAATCTTAGAAGACCTAATCATCCTCACACTCTCAATTGTAACTAGGCCTTGCGAGATTTCTTCTGGTGGATATTGGGGCCAACGTTTCATAAGAATTGGCGACGCTTTCCAGTAGTTGAAGAATGGAAAAAAGTAATGGAAAGAGGATCTAGTGCTTCCTGCACTCTCACCTATAGGGAAGGATGCCCCTATATTTGGCCACTAAGTACCATCATCCCACGTGAGCATTCAAGTTTTGAGCTTCTTGGTATTCATCTACCAGTATCGAGCAATAGATGGGTCAGGTAGCCACAAATAATACCGTACGAACTCGGCCTAAGCTTAACCCCCTCTGAATCGGTTCTCTGTGGTGCTTGGAAATTCTTGTCCATGGGTGGATAGACTGGTTTAAAACTCCCTATAAATTCAACTTCTATGTTTCAAGAATGTAAACTGACCATGGCGTCTTATTGGATGCTTACCCCCAATGGTCCTAACCTGAACTATTAATTATCTTGTGGCCCTTGTGGGGAGATTTAATGAGTTCAATTAATGGTTATTTTTAAGGTGGCTTACTTTTATTATGGTGTGGCAATGTGTGTGAGAAGGTGTACAATCAAAATGTGACCAGAATCTGGACCAGGGGAAAAATTTAGCTCAAAAATGAAATTTCTCAGAATTGCACTAAACCAGATTCCAATCGACCGGCCTGTCGCAAGGAATCCAACGCAACTCATTTAGTTGAAAACCGAGTTTGGATGAAGGAGTTCTGGCCTGATGATCATCGTTCAAAACATGCAAATTTTTAAAAAATTATTGCAGCCCAGTCAGCATGCAGAAAATATTCTTCACTTTTTAGTCTAATGGAACTGTGACAAGTATCATTGTTGGAATCACCAGATTGATTTGTGAAGTTAAAAATCACCCAATTTCCTCCAAGATTGAGTGTGGAATCCTAATTTTTATGTGGTGAAAAATATTTTTTTAATATATTAAAATTGAGTTATATATATATAAATTATTTTATATGATTTTAAATATCCTATGTTATATTAATTCATTTATATATATATATATATATATATATATATATATTATATTAATTTTAAAGTTTAATTATTAAAAATCCATATTATATTACAACCCATTTTACAAACATTACATTGTGGGTGGCATATTAATGTTTTCGAATATGATTCGAATGGAATATGAATTTTGAATGGCATATGAATTAATATGGTGGCAAGTATTTAGATGTGCTATGGAAAAGGTGTTAATACGAAGCATAATAAAATATGCGTTGCAAAGGTGTTAATACGAAGCATAATAAAATATGCGTTGCAATACATATACGAGCAAAGGGATCGGGTTTGAACCCATGACCTTCTCCTCTCCACAAAGCGTCTCCACCATTGGGCCGAAGGGTGCTTCATTGAAAAATGTTGCTATGAGTTTTTAATTGAACGAGATTTTTAGATCCGCAGCAGAATGAGGGGTTCAGCCCTCCTCCATAAAATCGTGACCCACGCCACGCGGAGGGCTGAGAACCGTGAAGCACGATTAGCGCTAATACCACACTTAAAACATGCTTATCATTTAATTAATGAAACGGTTAAGTTGATGGCAGATTTGGTGGAGTGCCATTTTTGGCGGACAACTCCAAATTTAGTGGGAGTTAACTCCAGTTTTCCAGATTTGAAGGAGAAATTGGGGAAAACTTTAATGAGGCCTATCTTGGTCAGTTTTAGACCAATTTTTTCTCAAGGATAGTCATCCTTAGTATATTGGCATGCTCTGAATCTATTGGAATAGATTTTCATAAGCAATGGAGCTCATCTATAGGTGTTTTTGGTCACTTGAAGAAATTTGAAGCCAATGGCCACCAGGAGGGAAGGCCATGCCTAGATCAGCTGAAGGCCAACTTCAATGAATGAATAGTCAATTTTTGATGCATTTGATGCTATGAACATAATGCTATAGTTTATAGAGGCGTTGGAGCACATCTGAAGCTGATTTTGTCACTTTGAAGATTAAACAAGCCCATGGACACTAGGATTGGAGGTCAAGCCTAGAGGAGCTGGTAACCAAATTCAGTGATTGAATAGTCATTTTTGGGGTTTTCATGTCTTCTGAAGCCAATGGAATAGTCATAAAATCCATTGGAGTATCAAAAATTCTTATAATCATACTTTTGACCCATAATCCTAAGAGGGCCTAGCTAGTTAAAACAGGTCCATGGAGATGTAGCCAATGAAGGGCGAACTCCATCATCATCCATTGTGTTATGTGATTGTTGTGAGTTATTTTAATGCATTTAATTTTTTGTTTATTATTATATCAAAGTTAATTAACTCATAATTTTATCATCAAGAACACATGGAACTACACACATAAACCCCTTCTCAAGTGGTAAAATGATACGATCCTTAAACACATTTTTAATACTAATGAGGGAGCTTTCATAGCAATAACAATTTTTCCCATATTCAGATCAAGTTGGTATCAAAGAAAAATTTTAGCTCATTTTACCTATTAATTCTATAGCTATTGGTTGTTGAATTTGTGCAAGGAGAATTTAACAGTTTGCCAAGTTTATGTGTGAAGGACAAGGTTAAAAATTGAGATTTCAAATTCTCAAATTGCAGCAAAAAAGCTTTGTATGCATTGCATGTGTGATGGCAGCTTCATTAAGAAATGTTTCAAGTTCATATTCCTTACAAAAAGCATTTTTGGAGAAACTCTACATCATGATTGATAGGATGCAAGAGAAGTATGAAGATAATAGGAAGAGCATTAAACTTTAAGAGAATTTGATTGCCATGAAGGACGAGAAGCAAGAACTTCTTGAAAGGATGCATGAGATGGAGTCTCGGCTCCATATTGCAAATGAGAACCTTGAAAATATGCATGAGATGGAGACTCAAATCCATGATGCCAAGGAAGCCTTAGCCAAGTATGTGCTTGAAAAAGAGGTATGCACTTCAATTTTATCTTCAATTTCCTCTCAAGATGAATGTGTAGGTGCTTTTGAAAGACACACTAGAGGAATAGGGTCCAAATTATTGATGAATATGGGCTATGAATGTAAAGGATTAGGCAAACATGCACAAGGCATAGTTGAGCCAATTGTTGTTGAGGAAAGGCCTAAGTATTTGGGTCTTTGTTATGGAAAACATGATGGAGAAAGCTATAAAGCCAAGGAGGGACATGAAGGTGTTCCAAAAAGGAATTTATTTTCATGTTCATTACCTCAAGCTTGTGAATATTGTGTTCATGAGGAATGCAAAATTTTTACACCCACTTTGCAAGAAGGTGTTCATACGCATGCAGCTAATGAGAATGGTGAACAAGAGGATGTTTAAAGCTTTAAAACCATTGAAGCCATTGTTGGTATTCCAAATAGAGCCACTACCTCATCAAATTCACCTCCTCAAGAAGGCGACAAAGGTGAATGTTCAAGGTATAAATCTACTTTTAATCAAGTTTCTTTTGATTATGATAAACATCGCAAATTATCACATAAAATTTGGAGAAATTTTGCATGTTCCTTTTGTGGTTTAGATAACCATAATGTTTCAAGGTGTTCGAAGAAGATAGCCATGCACAGGAAACTTTCAAAGAAAAGGAAGCAAAAAGCCAAAGACCAAGTGAACCATGCTGAAAATAAGAGGCAATTGTTTTGCACTCATTGCCATAGGCAAGGTCATCTTGTAGACAAGTGTTGGACTTTGTATCCAGCAAGTCATCCACGACATTTGAAGAAGGTCGAGAAAGAGAATGGAAAAGAGGATTCCATAATTGATGTGGGTCAAGATGATTCGCATGATGAAGTGCAACTGAAAGAAGTGCCACTAGAATGGTTTGTTCTTTTACATTGCATGTTGCATGTTTACCCCAAGATGGTGTTTGAGAGTGGATTATGTTGACTCACTTTATTGCAGCAAAATTTGTTCATTTCAGCATTAAGTACATGTACATATGAATGAGGTTCTTGTACTTATGATTGTACTTGTGAGATATTTGAAGAATGGTATACATGCATGAGATTTTGTGTGTATGAACAGTGGAATTTTGATAGTTTCATTGTGCGTGAACATGCATGAGTAATTGACTTGTGTTGGTCAATTGATTTGTTTAACATGTATGTTGTCAACTTGAGAGTGTTGATCATTTTCACATGCATGAGTGTCGACATGTGTTAATCAATTGTGTGTTGCATACATGTCATATCAACTTGGAATAGTTGATTTTGTCTCCAAAGATGGAAGGAGATGTTGACAAAGTGTTTCATGAGATGTGAAATTTTTTTGTTTTAGGAAAAGAATCGTCAAGTTGTTTTACATGCTTATGCTTGACTTGAAGAGCCAGTATTTTGAAGAGGCATGTTTTTGTTGACTTGTGTTTGGTCGATAAGTTTTTACACCGATATGTGAGAGTACATGGCGATGTTCCCATGATGTGAAATTAGTTGCTTTGAAGGAGCAAGAGGATATGTTGTCAAGTTATGTTTCTTACATGTGTGTTTGTGAAAAGATGTCAAAAGATTTTGCAGCCATTGTAGACCATGTTATGTGTTGACACCCAAAAGAGAATGATATGGCGAATGCATTCGTCCAGATGTGGAATTTGGAACCGTGGAGGTAAAAGAATGGTCATTTCTTTTCGTATTTTTACTGATGTTGGAAGCTATTTGTTGTATTTCATTGTAAAAAGGAGGAATGAGATTCTCAGTGGGAAGGCATTGAGGAATCGATTTGGTACAGCAAAAGTGGTATATCAGCAAGCAGCCAAAAAGTGTTGGATTGGGTTAGCAACAAAAGGAGAACAGTGGTTGAAGAGCCAAGTCATTTGCAAGGCAAGGCAAGGCATGTCAGTGAACAAGTGGTTGTCAAGGCAATTTCTCCAAGTAGAATCAAGATTATAGAACTTTGGAAACATAAGAGTGCTCAGTTATTATGAGATAACCAGCTTTTGGAGGTCCAAAATCATCTCTATGGGAAGGAGTGAATAGAATCTAGATCAGGGGCAAAAATTAGCTCAAAATTGAAAGTGCTCAAAATTTCACCAAACCTAATTCAAATCGATCTTCATGTTGCAAGGAATCCAATGCAACTCATTTCATTGAAAACTGAGTTTGGATAAAGGATTTATGGTCTGTTGATATTCGTTCCGAAGAGACAAATTTTTAAAAAAATTATTGTAGAACATGTACAGATGATGACATGGCAGTCCAGTTAGCATGCAGAAAATATTCTTCGGCTTTTAGTCCAATGGGACTGTGACAAGTGTCATTGTTGGATTCGCCAGTTTGATTTGTGAAGGTAAAAATCACCCAATGTCCTCCAAGGTTGAATGTGGGTTCGTGATTTTTATGTGACGGAAAATATTTTTTTTAATATATTAAAGTTGGGTTATATCTATATATATATATATATATATATATATATATATATATATATATATGACTTTAAATATCATATATTATATTAATTTATTTATATATATTATATTAATTTTAAATTTAATTATTAAAAATCCACATTATATTACAACTCATTTTCCAAACATTAAGTTGTGGTGGCATATTAATGTTTTCGAATATGGTTTGAATGGAATATGAATTTCGAATGGCATATGAATTAATGTGGTGGCAAGTATTCAAATGTGTTATGGAAAAGGTGTTAATACAATGCATAATAAAATCCACGTTGAAAAATACATATACAAAGGGAGGGGTCAGGTTTGAACCCATGACCTCTCCCTCTCCACAAAGTGCCCCCAACATTGGGCCAAAGGCCTCTCCATTGAAAAAATTTGCTATGAGTTTGTAATTGAACAAGATTTTTGGATTCGCAACAAAAGGAGGGGGGCAGCCCTCCTCCATAAAACTGTGACCCACGACCACGTGGAGGGATGAGAACCGTTAAGTGCAATTAACACTAAGACCACACTTAAAAACCACGCTTATAATTTAATTAATGACACAGTTAATTTGGTGGTGGATTTGGCGGAGCGCCATTTTTGGTAGAAAGCTCCATATTTAGTCGGAGTTAACTCCAGTTTTCCAGATTTGGAGGAAAAATTGGGGGAAACTTTAATAAGGCCAACTTTAATAATTTTTTCTCAAGGATAGTAATTCTTACCATATTGGCATGCTCTCAATCCATTGGAATAGCTTGCAGAGGAAATGAAGCTAATCTACTGGTGTTTTTGGTCGCTTGAAGAAATTTGAAGCCCAAGGACACCAAGAGGGAAGGCCATGCTCAGATCAGCCGAAGGTCAATTTCAATGAATGAATAGTCAATTTTTTATGTATTTGATGATATGAACATAGTGGTACAGTTTATAGAGGTTTTGGAGCATATTAGAAGGTGATTTTGTCACTTTTGACATTAAACAAACCCATGGCCACCGAGATTGGAGGTCAAGCCTAGAGGAGTTGGTAACCAAATTCAGTGATTGAATAGTCATTTTTGGGTTTTCATGTCTTCTAAAGCCAATGGAATAGTCAAAAAATCCATTGGATCATCATAGATTCTTGTAATCATACTTTTGACTCATAATCCCAAGAGGGCCTAGCTAGTTAAAGCAGGTCCATGGAAATGTAACCCAGGAGGAGTGAACTCCATCATCATCCACTATGTTATGTGATTGCTATGAGTTATTTTACTGCATTTCATTTGTTTTTTATGAGTATTTAAAATTTAATTAACTCATAATTTGATCATCAAGAACACATGAAACTACACACATAAACCCTTTCACAAGCGGTAAAATGAGACGATCCTTAAACACATTTTTAATTATGATGAGGGATCCTGCATAGCAATAACAAGTTTTCCCATATTCAGATCTCAATGTCTGTAGGATGCGGATATGTGATCATCCTTTACACTCCCTCCAAATTAAACTATGTTTTGATTATTCCTTTCAAAAAGTAAATGATGTGCGGATAATGGGCCGCTTACAATTTTTCCTATTTAGTCTAAATGTTGCACTAAAGGGAGATGGAAAAATATCAAAAGAGAGCATTTATATGCATGCCCAAGGTCACCAAGAGGTGCAAGGGCAGCAAATATTACTTTCCTTCTTAGATAATTTGATCCTAGTCTTGGTTCCTAATGAAAAATTTAAACTAAACTTAATGCAATAATTTGGAAAAAAAAAATGGAAACTAGCTAAGCATGCGTGGATATGGGCCACTTTACTATTTGCTAATTACCTACGTGTTTGGTGTCTATTATCACTAAATAATTTCATTCAGAGAGCATGGGTGGATTTTAGCCACTTACTTGCCTCATAATTAAACTATGTGAATTTGTGACAATAAACTAAAGCTAGAACTATGCAAATAGATAAGCTAAAGTGCACCTAAAAACATGTCCTAATAGTCAAGGGACACAAAAACACAGTGCTGGAATATTTAGTCTAGGCTGCCAATCACTTTACACATGCAAAAATTGAAGAAAACTAGTGAAAAAATGGTTCATTGGTTTCTGCACGGAATTTTTCTACACAGGCGTGCGAATTTGCATGTCTATTTGAGTTGAATGCACGTGGACCGAAGTTTTTGTCTGTGTTGAATGTGCACGGTTTCCCTCCACACAAAAATTCTAAATCTCCTAAACTGAATCTCTTCATAGAGGGTGAATGAGAGATGTTGAGGAGGAGGAGAGTTGGTCCTACAGCAATCCTGAGCAGAAAAAAGGTTCTGCAAAAACACAAGCACTTAGATTAAGAGGAAAAATAAGTGGAGTCGCCAATCCTGTATTGCTGTGTTTAGTACACAAGTGTACGAAATTTAAACATCGGTGCTTGATAGTAGTGATTTCTAAACTACAAGCATTGGTCATAGGGAAAAAATGAGTTTTTAGATGGTTAGTGAAGCATCATAACATGTAGAAAAACTAGTTTATGGAACATAGCATGCTACAAAGATAAGAGGAAACAAGAAACAACAAATACACATAAACACAAGCTCAATCGAGTAAACGAACTAATAATACTAACAGAGAACGAATCCCCTTTTATTAGCTGTTGGTCGTAAAAAAGAGTTAGAATGTTAAAACACTTGCACTGAGTCCTTAGAGCTATGGAGCTCTAATACTCGAAGCAAGGAGGGCTCTCTCCTTAAGTTGTCTGCAAGCCTCTCTCTTCTCCTTGAACGAGTGATCGGATATTGGACACTTGGTGCACTTATTTTTTGGGATTGAGATGTTGGATGGCCAAAAAATGAATCCCTTCACTCTCTTTTTGCTTGGACAACACACTGTTGGTTTTCTCATGGGAAATTTGGCTAGCATAACAATGTGCTCTAAATTTTTCTTCTCATGGTGGCATTTTATAGGAAAAATTCAAATATTCTTCCCTCTCTTGGTACAATTGTGGATAATGACCCAAGGGTGGTGGTTGATTCCATTATGTGCTCACTCGAGGTCTCAAGGTGGCTCTAGGCAGTTGTCCTTGGGCAGCCTCAAGTGGAGAATATTCTTCCTAAAGTGTGCCAAATGGTCCAGGATGGTGACCTTCTGCCATACTCAGGATTGTGCAACTTATTGAGGGAAAGCCACAGAGACCAGCTCTACTATCGAAGAAAAATGTGCGTGAAGCGCACTTTTCCAGTGTCTTTTGTGCAAATTTTGATCATTTTTCCTCTTGACCTTAGAGAAACTTAAATTTTCCAGATTCTCTAATGTTTTTCAACCCTGTAAATCCTTTTGTTTGGCATTTCATGATGTCTTTTTCTTATCTGATTTTCTAGTGATAACATAGATAAAAAAACATATAAACATCATTATGACCATAGCCTAGTCATCAATGCATGACCATATCAATCACATACCATGACCCCATGCATGAAAACAAAAACCATACCAATGTACACTGACAATACATAACCACTTGAAATGTATAAACATAACATAACCAGTCATACACTCGTGACAAAAAATTCCACAACAACTTCGTCAACCTTCACATGCCGAAAACACTGCAACCATGACACCCACCATGCATATGCAACAAGAACATAGACCACAAGCATAAGAAACACATATGAAATTGACATGAATTCATGACCAACACACAAACCATCCAGTCTAAGGGGTGAACCATGCTCTGGTACCACTATGTTGTATCAGATATCGCACAAGGAGAATGAAAACCATAAACCACCCAAAGAGAACGGAACTCGCTCTGATACCACTCTGTAATACCCCCCTCACACATCTACCTAAATAATTGGCCAACCAGGGTAAACATGTGATGAAGAGTTACTATGATATGATTCAACTCCTTATGTGTCAGTTAAGGAAGTGGAATCGATGGAACACAACAACACAGACTTTTTTCACCTGCTGCAAGACACCCAAGAGCCATCCAAACCTTCCAGGAGACTAGCCCCGGAGACAAACTTACCTTTTAGTGCATCAATCCCCTTGTCACTCCCTTCATATGGGAAATATTTATACTGGAAACCTCCAGTCGCTCGCACGACATGCGCATGCATGCAAATGGGAACTTTTCTAAGTAGTTTTGAGTGTGTGACTCTGATTTATGTGCCAATTTTCATGCCCAAGGCTTAGTTCACTTCCTAGAACTCCATGACACTTCCTGAAATTAAATATAACAATGGAATAATGATGTAAATGCAATCACTTTAAAAAGGACTTGACTGGACCCCTACTAGCCATGACAGGAATTTCGTCAAACATGTCACAAATATGTAATCTACAGGTTTAAACAACATATCTGAGCATAGGGGTATCACACTTATCTGATAATTGCTAAGAAGCATTGTTTCCTCATCACATTAGCTACATTATCATATATTAGGTCATAGATTCATTTTTTGTTCATCTAAAAATAAAAACATGATGAGAGCCACATGTTGTGGATCATCTACATATCCTTTTATTTTTCAAATATTTGAAAATATAAAAATAAGAAAGTTTTGGAAAATATGTTAAAGTATCAAAAGCTCATACTTTAGCATGAAAAAATGTGTATGTTTGCCAAAATCTGAGTTAAATTTTAAACATTTAAACTTTATAATAGTGGGTTCGGTATTTGATGTTAAAAATTGATTGATTTGATTGGCGGAAGGCATTGATAATTAAATTTCTTGTTAAAAAACCCAACCCGTGGGCACAACTAGCGCACCGGATACCATGATGATTACCTCCGCAGTTGAATGGGTTGAATGTGGGGACAACAGAGATGAACGACGGAGATTGAGTTCGGGGGCACCAGCCAAAGTTTTCCTCCATACCTCGAGAGCGCCCGCAGTGACGTAAGACGCTGAGTTGGTCACAGCTGTCTTCCACGTCGGGCAGAGTTAATGGCCTACTGGCACATCTTGTCAGCATTAAATTTAAAACCTGCGCCACCTATTTAAATAATATTTCTATCTGTCTTTCAAATTACTTGTGATTTGTTGCGCTGCACTCTGTTTTAGTTTTTCGCCACCTGCAATTTTGACCACTGTGTAAACTGTTCTCAGGTAAATCTTCAACCATGGCTAAAAGGTCATCCTTATCAGGTTCAACTATACATATCCCTCTCATGGATATTGAGAGGGATATTCAAGATACCCTGTGTTTAATAATTCACCCCCCTTTCTACTGGCAAGTTGTCTTGAATGATAATGCTTCCCCTGTGTATTCTGCCATGGTCAAGTCTGGAGTTTTATCTGCATGCATTCCAAAAACCCATCTTTTCCCTGAATTTATCTATTGGTTGGTATCTTTCATTTATCCAGGGAAGTGTTTTGTCATGAATTCCCAAGGAGAAAACGTTCTGCAGGTGTCTAACCTGTTAATCCGCCAAGCCCTTTGCTATCCTGAGTGAGAGTCATCCATCCAATTTTCTGACAATTCGCTGGTAAAATATTATGATAATATTGCAGGAGAAGAATTCAATCAGTTCATGTTTTATTTGAAGCCTGACAAGAAGCAGTTTCATCCAGATTGCAAAGATTTTGCTATGGGGGTTTTTTATGTTGAGGCTCGTCCAGTATTGAGTAATATTGCGAAAATTTTGGGTAAAGATGATGATAATACAGTGGATAAATTGGTTCTAGGGATTTTTTCCATGATGATGAAGTCATGAATGGTGCTAGATATTCCATCATATTGGCAGGAAGCGGTCAATTCACAGCTGATGAGCCTTTCATTAACAAGTTATTTTAAATTTCCTTCATTGATTGTATATTTGTTCTTATATCAGAATGTGCAAGAATTCATGCATTTAGGTCTAAATATTATGGATGTAAATAAAAGGAGGAAATCAATGATATTCTGGATAGATGTAGTTAGAAGGGAGCAGAATGAGGCTGGGTTGTTTGATTTTGCTAGCTATTTCATGCCAATTGCATACAAAATATTGAATGGAACTCCTCCTCCCTATTTCTTACCTAAAGCTCAGGAGTTTCTGCATTTAGGAAACAATTGCAAATATGGATATTGGTTTTTTTTTAAGAATATTCTGAAATAAGGCTTTATAGAGAAAGTGTTGAGCCTTATAGACTCCCAACTTTTGTACCAATGAGGCTTTTTTATTTAGAATTCATTAGACAGAGTCTAAATGTTGATCAGGTTCATTTCTTGCCTATGAAGAAAGGACACATGTATAAATTACCCATGGTTGTAGGCCCTTTCATAGTAAATATGAGGTAGGCATTTGATGAAGTAACAAAAATGTTAGATGACATGCATATGCTACTAGGAGAAAGTTGGGCTTATGACCCATATAGTGTGATTTTAAATAGAAGAATTGAGAATGGGTACTCTGCTTTCATTCATGAAATTAGGCCAGAACAAGAGAAGATAGCATGTAAATGTGTGATGAGTTCAGTAGATGAAAATATTCAAACTCCCATCATAGCAGAGAAAACAACTAAAAAAACCAAGGAAGTAGTTATTGATCTAGATGATGAGGAGCAGGGAGCCAAGAAGAGAAAAAAACTTACTGAAGAGCCTACATCTAATTAACCTGGTTTTCTTTACATTTGGGAGAAGATAAAAATTCTCTTGCTTCACACAGGAATCATGAAGCTTCTCATGAACAGGTGCCCTTGATTAAACAGTTGTTTTCACAAATTGAAGAAAGAAATCAGAGGATGAAGGCCAGCATGGAGGCCCAAGCTGAACATCAAGTTTTTTTGATCAAACAAGATTATTGACTGTAATGGATCTTGAGAAAGATCAATTTATAATTTCCCTGTCACATCCTATAGATATGTCAATTGGTTCTTCCAGCAATTTCAACATTGTCAATGTGACTGTAGATGTAAAGAAAATTCCACTGATGGATAAAATGAATTTGCATATGGAAACAGATCAATTGATTGTAAATGACCTCACAAATACTAATGTAATGGCATTAAAGGCAGATAATATGTTGGGTAAAGTAATTAAACAGTTGAAGTTAGAGAAGGCTAATTCAAGAGCCTTAACATTTCAGAATGAGGAATCGAAGAAAATTATTATAAAAATTGGAGTAGACCCCAGTGATAAGACTGTTGTGCAGAAATTCATGCAAAGTGCTAAGGTAGAAATATCCACATTAAGGAAGAAATTAAAGTTACCTACTGGAGAACATTCATTGGCCACAGAAGTTGCAGAGGTAGAGAAGGAAAAGGAAAATATGTTGCAGCAACTCATGCAGAAACATGAATAACTCTCCAAAATAAAGCAAACTTCAATTTCATTGCAAAATCATATTGATAATCATAATTGTACTTTTGTTTTTCCTACAGGTAATGAATATCCTCAAGAACATATTGTTCAACTAAATACTGAGTTGCAGATGGCTGAAAGAGATCGAAAGAGGGCTCAAACAGATTTGGAGACTGCAACAAAGCTGATGAAAGTCCTAGAAAATGAAGTTGACAAGTACAAAATGGATTTCTAAAATGATGAAGCTGAGATTAAAAATCTCAAAGAAAGACTGAAAGGAAATCTCTCATTGATACAATCTAAATATATCATTTGGATTGATATCATTTCAGAAATGAAATCTAATTGGTGCTTCCTGATGATCGTTGCAATAGAGAAAAGCCTTATTGTAGAATGTGAAGAACCAATCATGTTGGGGCCCTTGTTTTTGATTTGGAATATTTTGCATTTTGAATAAAGGATGGAATTTTTGAGTTGCGGAAAAATGACACATGGCAATCGCGACCAAGTCGCAACTACAGCAAGCCGCGGAGCTATCAAGGTGTCGCAGAAGCAAGGGATAGCTGAAGACAGCAGATGCATGAGGAGAGACGGCAGAAGACAGAAAGTGGAACACACAAATAACAGGAGAGAAGATGGAAGCAACCAAAGAGGAACTAACAGTTGCGGAAGTGGGTGGATAAATAGTAGTCACTCGGCCGAAAGAAACAATCTACAGGAACTAGAACGGAGAGCGACTAAAGGAGATCGGCCATGTTATCTCTGTAGTTCCTAGGATTCTCTCATTCACCTTTCTGTTATGTAGGTATTTGTATCAAACCGTAAGCTTTCCTTGCGGAAGCTCTGTAATGATGGTTGTGGATGAAGATATCAATACAATTGCAGGTTACTGTCCCACTGTGTAATTATTATGCATGCATTATGGTTGCGATGGTTTAAAATTTTATTTGCTTAATACCTATTTATGCTCTGAATGTTCTTGCGGATATATCTATGTTTATGGAATCTGTTTAATGGTAATCATGATTTGTAGATCCGTTCCTTGTTATCGATATGTTCCCCTCCTGCATGAGGTTGCGGCACGGCTAGGGTGAGACTCTCTGCTCTTCGGAGTAGGGTGATAATGGCGGCGTGGTTCTAGACTACAACGGATTCCTTTGTTGGCCACAACTCCTAAACTTGGGTCTTGCCTACGAGACCTGATTCCTCGCCAAAAAATGGTTCCGTTGCTGAGACCTGCATGTTATGAGGGGAACTAGATCATCGTATCAAGGATCTATGAAGGCAAAATACGGAGATGGTGGGATAACCATCTGGACCAGTTCATTGCTCAGCAAGCGGAGTTGACGAATCGGAAAGAAAGCGTGCTCAAGGATCTCGTCCTTTTCTCAGATTCCGCTAGTTATACTTATGAGATACTTTGGGGAAAGTTCCCTAGTGACCTCTATAACTGGTTGCGGAGGTTACAAAGAAAGGTGCCTAGGGATAGATCACGGAAGATAAACCGCAACTGGGTGCACGGGGATCTGGTGGCTCTACATCGGTTGGACAATGAATTGACCCGCGCAGTGGATTTTTGGGTAGAGACCACTTTGAACGGGTATATTGTAGATTTTGCTACAGATTTCTACCAATCCTTCTCGAAGGCTGAGGCTATCTTCCGTTCTGGGTTAAGAGGGAAACTTCTCAAGGAGATTCCACCATGGATCAAGGCCCTGATGGTGGACGAAGGGCTGGTGGAATTTCAAAAGTCGGCCATGGAAGCGTAAGCCCCTAGTGCTGGGGGAAGGCTGACGGGACCGATGCTACGTAAAGTGTGAAGAGGGGAGTGGGGATGGATGCTAAAGCCACGAGAAGGTTAAGGGAGCGACGAGCACATCGGCAGGCACAGATCGCCGACATGTGGCGAGAAAGGGTGATGCGGAAGTTAAGACGACAGGAAAATGATTGGAAGAATCAAGAGGAGGCACCTCAGCGAATAGGGATTATGGACACTCAAGTGGATACCCTGGAAAGAGAAGGGACCGTTATGGGAGTACAGCGGGTGCACGGGAGCCCGGCTAGGAGAAAAAGGGAGATGATGACTGATGAAGACGATGCAGGAGGGCAGCCCGAAGAAGGTTCTGATGGCGAATGGTACGTCGCAATGCAGCGATTGTTTCACGAGCGGACGGCATTAATCTCTCCAAGCAGCCCTACTTCCAAAAACATTCATGGCACGGATCCCTACCTTCCCCTGGTACTTTATCAACCTTTAACTAATATTTTCGTTAAGTTACAGGCATTAGGTCAATTGCACAGTAGTTCATTGTTGACAGCGACCCACATGACTAGCAGTGTCACTAGTAGTATTGCATTCCCTAGTGGGATGATTGCGCAGCCGGGACCCAGAGGATTTATCCTACTCAGCCCTTCGCAAGTAAATATGGCCGGGTCATTCACCCGGTATCCAGAATTCTCAGGTCGGGGCAACGATGATGTAGAAAAACACTGGTATCTCTGCGAAGCCATTTGGAGGGCTCGCCAGACGCCAGATTCAGGGAAGTTAATATAGTTCCAAACCACACTCATAGAGAGGGCTCTGCGATGGCTTATCAAGTGGTCTGAGGCCCATCTGAATCCAGTAATTGCGGACGTAAAGCGGGATTTTGTCCGGGAATTCAAATTACCCCAGACAGACCAGCAGGGTCTGTCTGAGCTCTGGGAAATTAAGCAGAAGGAAGGAGAGACTGCCTGGGAGCTGATGCGGTGATTCAAGGACGCAATCGAGAAGCTCAGCTACCTTATCGATCCCAACCATTAGAGGGATTGGTTCATCAAGGCTCTACTTCCCCTGACACGAACCCTCCTCACCCAGCAGAAGATTGACAACTTGCAAGACGCCTTGGAGCAAGCCATGAAGATTGAGGCCATGGCGGGTTACCCTCAAGAATATCGAGGAGGGCTGGCCCCACCGGATCCCTCCTCGGTGGGACTACAACACCAGATTTCTAGTCTGATAGAAAATCTCAAGGAGATGCAACCTATCAGACCTACCAGGCCGAATGTTTGGTGCACTCACTGCCTGGTTGAAGGCCACATCGCAACCGAATGCCCTCGGCTGCGTGGCCCGGGTGTGGGACCCTCGGTTGTGGCAATCTAGGGGGGTCCGCCCACCGGGGGTGGCGCGGTGATGACTCTGCAAGGGGCATACCCCCCGCAACAACCTCACGCAGGGTTCCCACCGCAACCGAGCGCAACCGCCACGGAATACTGCGAGATTTTTTGGACGATGGGGCATCCGCCTCGGATGTGCCTGATACTACAGAAGTACTCCATCGTCCCAAATAATGTATATTGTGAGTTTTGTGTCTCCATGACTCATAACACTGAGCAGTGCAGGGCTCTTGACGCGCTTGCAGATAGACTGGACCATCCCTCCTACAGGGTGAATGAGGCTTCCAGGGGAAGAGGCGGCGGTATGCGTGGAGGCCGCACTGGGGGACGCGGTCCGGTGAAATGTTACAACTGTGACCAGGAGGGTCACGTGGCTCGGGAACGTCCCCTTCCTCGACGACCCTGGTGTTCCCAGTGTCGTGTGAATGCCCATGCCACAGAGGACTGTCCAGAACTCATTAAGAAGTGGGAAGAGCGAACACGGCAGAGAGGCGCGAACTTGGTAAACTCTGAGCCATGAGGAACCGCGACTCAAGATATGCATAATGTAGCTATTGTGACGAGAGGAGGTAAGAAAATGGGGGAGGACGCACGCGGGAAAGAGTCGGCATGGGTTGTGCGGCCAGCCTCCCCGAACACATTAATCAAACCCGAGGCACAGAAGAAGTATTTCCAGGAGGCAGTCAAGGAATTTTCTCAGCTACGGGACACAGGCGGCAGTCAAGGCATTTTCTCAGCTACGGGACACAGGCGGCCTGGAGGCGCCCGTGCTGATGGAACCTGGTGTGCAGAGCGCTACAAGAAACGTGATTGAGGACTGGCTCCAGTTACTCCTCACGATTGTTGTCAATGTTGCGCTGCGACACCACCCGAAGCATACTTTGGAAGGAGCACTATGGGAGAGTACAGGACTGGGGGAACCGGTGCAAGCAGCCCCCCAGTACGTGCAACGCGTCAAGCGGAACAAGTGACGAACAGGAAAAGAGTTCTGACTTAACACGCAAGTTGTGGGATTCCAAATCAGCGATACCATGCTGGATTTGGGGTCCGACGTCAACATCCTGCCGAGGAATACGTGGGAGGCTCTTGGACGGCCACGACTGACCTACTCGCCAATCCAACTCAAAATGGCGAACCAGTATTGCATCCTACCGATCGGCCGACTCGAAGGTGTCGAGGTCGACATCACGGGGGTGAAGACTTACTCGGACTTTGAGGTTATTGATATAATGGAGGACAAGGATCCCTACCCCGCCCTGCTAGGCATCGATTGGGCTTTTGAGAATTATGCCATCATCGACCTCAAAAAGGAGCTGATGATCTTCGAGGATGGGGAGGTACAGGTCATGTAGCCCCTCAACCCGTACCAAGGCCCGCGATATACCGAAATTGTGGACAATCGAGAGGACGCGTAGATGATGGACCACCTTTACCAGATGATTACAGGGAAGTGGGAGGACTATATCAACCAGACTGCAACAGGCTCGATCAGCTGGCGTAGTATCCAGAGCTCGGAGCTGGGCTCGAAACTCGCCTGGGAAGACTGGCAGCAGGGGGGGTATGAGACCAGCACGCAGAGATGTGCCGCCATTGCCCACGTCAGTTGGATTGGTGTTGAGTTTAGAGAATACCCTACCCTGTCCAACATGCAGGCTGTGAATACTTTTATTGCAAAGGTCGAGGACAAGGTACCAGAAGGCAGCAGGATACCACTTTTGGATGTCGCCCTACAGTCCACATCAGCTAGGTGGTGGAAAAATCACCGCACCACCTTGTCGCAGTGGAGTTGCGTGGCTCGGGCTTTGAAGGCATGGTTTAAAGAAGACGAAGGCCCTCGAAGCAAGCACCAGTACAAGGGGACTTCTGATCTGCGAGACCACGTGAGGAGCTGTACGAAGCAGTGGCAAGGTCTGGGATACCCGTAAGAGCTGTGGGTACATCGGTTTATCCACTCCTTGGACACAATCGCCCAGGCCTGGTACTTGGAAGAAGAGTAGAAACGAGGAACCCGCTCTTGGCAGGAAGTCATGGCCAAGTTTGTCCGGTGCTTCTCGTTCGAAGGGGAGACAGAGCAGGAGTCTCGGGCGCTACAAGCGATCAAGGAGGTCCTGTTTTTCCACGACCCCAAGGCCAATGGGGCCACGGTTGCATCATGTCCTAAGGCTAGGCACGAGTTGGTTTTCCAACGGATTGATGGAGATCCAGACGATGACATTCTGGAGGACCTCCAGCACCTGTACTTCGAAGAGAAGGAAGGCGAGTGGAGCATCACCAAAGAACCGACCACCGAAGGCATCCACTTACAGCCGCTGAAGACCAAGAAGTTAAACATTGATACGGAGGAGAAGCCTAAGTTGGCTACAGTGGGCGATTACTGGGACGAAGAGACCACAAAGGAAATTTTCAGCCTCCTCCAGGAATATGAAGACTTGTTCCCTTCGTCAGTCGTAGATCTGAAGGGCATCAAGGGTGACCTTAGAGAAATGTGCATTGTGCTGAAACCGGATGCCCGACCTGTAAAGCATCGACCCTACCAGCTGAACCCACGAATTAAAGAAAAGGTCAAGGTGGAGATTGACAAGATGCTAGCTGCAGGTCTCATCTTTCCAGTGGACGAAGCAGAGTGGGTGAGTCCCATCGTCATTCAGAATAAGAAGGACAAGGTGGAGATACGTGTTTGTGTCGACTACCAGAGTCTGAACAATGCTTGTATCCATGATCTGTTTCCCACTCCTTTCAGCGACGAAGTATTGGATCACGTTGTGGGAAACGAAGCGTATTCCTTCACTGATGGTTTTTCGGGCTACCATCAAGTGCGCATTGTGGAAGAATACAAGCCAAAAATGACATTCACCATGGAATGGGGATCGTTCGCATACCACGTAATGTCGTTTGGCTTGAAGAACGCCCCAGCCGTGTTTTCACGGATTGTCATCACTGCTTTTCGGTAGTATATCCACAAGTTCATGGACGTCTACATGGACGATTGGACTGTCTACAGTCTACTAAAGAAACACGCCACCCTGTTGTGTATCATGTTTGATCGGTGCCGCCAGTTGCAGATATCCTTGAACTTGAAGAAATGTATTTTTGCGGTTCCTTTGGCACATTGTTAGGACACGTGGTATGCAAGCAAGGCGTCTGTGTCGACCCCGCCAAGGTCGCGGTAATTGTCCACATGGAAGCCCCCGAAACTGTGAAGCAGTTGCTGGCACTTCTCGGGCACACAGGATATTACAGGCGATTTATCCGCAATTACGCAAAGATCACTGCCCCTTTGGAGAAATTACTGCGGAAGTCAGAAGTATTCCAGTGGACGGAGGAGTGTCAAAAGGCCCTTGACACTCTGAAGGAAAAGCTGGCGACGGTGCCCATACTTGTTCACCCAGACTGGGATAAGCAGTTCCATGTGCATATTTATGCTTCCAGTATTGTACTTGGGGTTGTCTTGGCACAACCAGGCGAGACGACAGTCGACCATCCCGTCTACTTCACCAGCCACAAATTGTCTAACGCAGAGAAGAATTACACCACCATTGAGAGGGACGCCCTGACGATGGTATACTCCCTCCAGAAGTTCTGCCACTACCTTCTTGGAGGCAAATTCAAATTCTTTATGGACCACTCTACATTGAAGTATTTGGTGAATAAGCCTGTTTTGGAAGGACGGATCTATCGCTGGCTGTTTCTCTTTCAATAATTTACGTTTGAGGTGATCGTCAAGTCCAGGAGGTTGAATGTCGGGCCTGATCATTTGTCCAGGTTGGCAACGGGGGAGAACGATGGCTCGCTCGATGATCGACTGCCGGACGCTGACCTCTTCCGAGTCGAAGCAGTCCCAGATTATATGGCCGACATTTCCACCTATATGACTGCGGGGCAATGCCCTCGGGATTACACCCCGCTCTAGAAACGGCACTTGGTTGTTCGTGCTGCCGAATACCAATTGATCGTGGGGCAGCTATATAAACTGGGTCTTGATGAGGTTCTGCGCCGGTGCGTCCTTGACCACGAGCGCGAAGTTGTGATGTGGGAATGCCACCGTGGTGTTGCGGGAGGGCACGTGGGTGCGAAACTGACCACCAGGAAGGTGCTCCAAGCTGGCTTGTGGTGGCCAACAGTACATGTTGACTATAAAACTTTTGTGAAGCGATGCGATGTGTGCCAGCGGATGGGGAGGCCCTCTCACAGGGACGAGCTTCCGCTACACCCGGTCCAGGTGTTGCGGCCGTTCGAGAAGTGGGTTGTCGACTTTGTAGGCCCCATCGACCCAGTCGCCTAGCACTCCAAGGCTCGCTATATTATTACCGCAACGGACTACCTCACCAGGTGAGCCGAGGCGGTGGCGGTACGTGACTGCACGGTGGATACAGCAGCCCGGTTCATATTTGAATACATCATCAGTCGGTTTGGCTGCCCGCGAAGTTTAACCAGTGATCAGGGTATGCATTTCATTAATGCCACGGTCAAGTCGCTGCTGGACACATTCATGATCCAACACCACAAGACCAGCCCGTATCACCCGCAGGCCAACGGTACGGTTGAAGCATTCAATAAAATTCTTGAAAAGGGGTTGACTAAGATCTGCAATGCCCAGCGCGACGATTGGGATGAGCGCCTACCTGCTGCATTATGGGCTTACCGGACCACGGTGAAGCGCTTGACCAATCAAACCCCATTCCAGCTAGTGTATGGCTAGGAAGCTATGATTCCCGCCGAGTTCACTGTACCCAGTCTTTTAATCGCCACATCTCTACAGTTCTCAGAACAAGAGTCACTTCGCAAACACCTCCACGAAATACAAGAACTGGACGACACCCGGTTTCTGGCTGAGTTTCACCAGAAGGTTCAGAAGGACCAGCAGAAAGTGTGGCACGATCACCACATCAAGCACAAAACATTCCAAGTTGGCGGTAAGGTCCTCTTATATGACAGCAGGTTTTAGAAGTTTCTAGGCAAGCTGCAGATGCATTGGCTGGGACCTTACTTTGTCATCGAGATTAGAGAGTCTGGAGCTGTTCGGTTGGCTCAGCTGGACGGTACGGTTATACCGGGGTGGGTGAATGGAGCATGCCTGAAACCCTACAAGGAGTAAGTACCCCTCCTTCTTCATCAATAAATCTCGCACTCGAGAGCACCCGTAGAGCAGCGTAGTTGAATAACTCTCTCGCAACCGAGACGAGCATAGGTAGTTTTTTCCTTTTCCGCATAACTTGTCAATAACCGCTCTGTTGCGGGGACTACACCGCAACTGACTGTAGTCGGGGAGGGGCATGTCCAGCGTGTCATCCCTGTAGGATCCCTAAACGTGCCAGTGTCAGTCTAGGTCATTTCAGTCAGTACTTGTGTCAATCCGTAGGATCGTCCCAATTTGCATCATAAATTACCATAATTGGAAGTAACCTCACCATAATCATTCTGCCATCATCGGCCGTAACCTCAACCGTTGCGTCCGCCCATTTTTCCATGCCACCATCAGCAACTGTCAGAATACTCATTGGCACACGATTGATTACACGATTATCGCAGAAAAGAATGCTAGCAGAAATTAACTCGTTATGGGGTCTCATCATCTTCACTCGTGCCAAGCAACTACCTCATTTGCATGAAGAAATCACGAGAATGTCGAAACACTTAGCATTAGAAATTGCAGCAACACAGGAGCAGCTGGAGTATTCAGGCAAACAGCGCCAGCAGAGCCTACTAAGACGAATTCTACACGTCTATCAGCGCTGAGCCAAGATGCCGAAGGCCCTCATATCCATCGTTGAACCAGAACTTGACAGCAGGATCCACAGGACAGAGTCTCTAGTGAGTAAATACGACAGTGCAGCTTTGATAGACGCCAACCTTTCAGACTCGACTGAATTCCCGATGCTCCACTGGCAGGTGTATATGGAGCACTACTACAGCGCAGCCGGCAACTCAGCCAACTGCATTTTACCAGCATTCAGGGGCCTTCAGCAGTCCTCTCTCATAAATCTCAGGAATCTTCCGGTCTTCGGGACCACCGAACCGGTTTTGCAGTGCACTCGTTTCTTGCTTAGCCGCATTCAGAATGGGTCCTTGTGGCTGAACAAGGAAATTCCCATTCACGTTGAAGACATCCATCATCTGATTGGGCTCTCACAGACTGGTGCGAGTGTCTAGACCGCATGTCAGACCACCGCCAAGCGAGCGCGGAAATCCGGGGACGCAGACCTATACATCAAATACGGCACCCGGCGGGGAGGGAAGGGCGCCAAGATAGAGCTCATTAACACACCTAAGATTAAATTTGCTTGCTACCTCATTTCCAGCAAGACAATGAGGCATTACACAAAGGGCGAATGCACCTTGGACACTATCTCTATTTCGGAGCATTGTGTTCAGGGTGCCAAGCTGAATTGGTGCTCCTTTCTGTTGAAAGAGCTATTTGGTGCGTGTGAAGAAAACTACAAGAACACGACGAGCTTTATTTATGGATACTTGATCATTTCTTTTGCCATGTGGAAATGGAACACTCCTCTTGTCAGGGTACCAGTAGAGATTCCAGAGGGCCAGCCTCTGGCGATGAAGTTTGTTCCATGGAAGGTGTCGGCTGATCCGAGCACTAAACAGGTGAATTCAAAGGCGTTCCGGTCTTGGTAGGGCTCATGACGGACGTGGTGGCCAGTCAGCAAAGCGTGCCCAGGAACCTGCTGGATGAGTATAGCGAGCAAGTGTGGTTCAGGGTAAGTCACAGGCATACTTACCTCCGACCCACTTGCGTGCCGGAAGACACCTTCCACATGGCATCGTTGAAGTTCCAGTTGGACGACGCCACCTTCCACCATGAATTCTGTTCGTGGCCGGGGGTCACGAAGCACCACCGCGACGGCATCCCCCGGTAAAACTTTGATCGGATGATGCCAATGCAACAGCCTGCCGAGACGGATGCGACAGCACCACCCTAGAGACTCCCCGAACCACTCGTCCCCATCGTCCGCCACTTCAATACTCAGGTACGCAATTTCAATGCGGCGGCCCAGGTTATTTCAAGCAGTGCTTCTCCATTCCCTTTATTTTCTGAGTTTCAGCTTATTCGTTCTATTTCTCAATCCCATACCACTCCTCTCACCTCTCCCATCCCTACCATTTTATTTACCTCTGTAAGCCCCATCATCACCCCAATGGGAGAAAAGGGCCTGACCCCAGAGAAATTAGAAACTCCTCCAGCCAAGCGGGCCCGCATCACAGTAACCAACCCGGTGGTGGACCTTACTGATGATGATCCACCACCACCCCCAAATACAGGGGCACTGGTCCAAGAAGAACCCCTTATTGATCCTTCTGAGTTTCTTAACATTCGCCCTCCATCCACAACTCCACCCCCATCCACAACTCCACCTCCACCTCCCACTTCATCCGCTCTGTCCAATTCATCTGCCACTGTGTCCGACCCGCTCATCCGAGAGCTATTTGGCGAGGACCACGAGGTTGAAGTCAACTCCCGTACTGCTACCTTAGTACCACCAGTCGACCTCATGGGCGCACCCCAGGTTTCTTTATCTGCTATATTTACCCAGTTGGCAAACATTGAGGCCGACTCGGCCAAGGCTCAGCTAGAGCATGTTGACCCTCTCCCCCCCAGGCCAGACCAATCAGCAGGAGTGGCCATATTTGAATATGGCCAACTCAACTCCGCAACAGACACTGTCGTCCCCTCCGGAGCATTCCAACCGCTCAGTTTCTAGTGGGCAACCCCTCCAAGAAAGAAGGTCAGACCAGGGTGCTTCAAGCACAGCTAACTTAGAAACATGGGGTACAGCCCAGCTGTACTTATTCATTCAGAGGGCGGCCCAGCAAGCCGAAAGGCTTCACTTGGAGCTGCTGCAGCAGTGCGAAGAGCAGCAACAACAGATCGGGGCACTTACTTAACAATGCGACCAGCTTATCACAGCACAGGAACGCCTGCAAGATCAGATAGCCAACGTAATTCAAGTATTTTCAGGCCTATGGCCCTCGGTGAAGGCTCACTATACCCCGTTGCCTACTGATGTCGTGGAGCAGAATGTTGTCGCCCAAGCGTTCTACATCCGGACTGCACTCACTGGTCTCCACTGGGAAAATACGGAGATCCATGCAGCATTGGCCGCTTGATCGTCATTTCCCAACCCAACGGCTACCTATTCAGCCCAGGTTTCCACGAAGCAGGGCCAGGCAACCCAAATGCAGGCAACGCTCACCTATGCGGCGCGTGAGGTGCACAACCTTCTGAAGGGTCTTCAGGAATGCTCACTGGCCTTGACTATCAAATCCCAGCCAATCTCTGCACAGTTACAGCAGGTTTCCTGGGAAATTCAAGAGGTCACAGACCCCACCAAGTTGGACCAACTATATGCCCAAGCAGATGAGCTCGAGGTATAGATCCAGCAAACGGAAGCCAATTCTGTAGAGGCTAAATGGGTAATTCGTGAGCTCCGGCCGCCCCTCCAAAACAACACCAGGACGATGCAACAGCTAGCCGCTGCGGCCGAAGGCCAAGTTAGCATGATGTTCGGGGCTATCCTAGTGCCCCTTGAAGAGGCCGTTGTCACAAAGATCGTTGAAGACACAGATTCACTCTTGAAAGGGTGGTAGCAAGTTGTATCGGCCTTCACGGAACTTAAATCTATGGCATTTCGTCGAGTCCCAGAGTTGGGGCCCTTGTTTGAGCAACCGGCAGAAGGCACATGGCGAGAACAGGAACAAGTTGATGGTACACAATGGGAATAGGTGCAAGAAGAAGGCACACAGGGTGAACAGGGCACGGGAGCAAGCGGGGCAATGGAGATAGAGACCGTCATTTGTGATTGACTCGGGGACAAGTCAAGAAACCATGGTCGGGGCCTGTTGGGGCCCTTGTTTTTTATTTGGAATATTTTTCATTTTGAATAAAGGATGGCATTTTTGAGTTGCGGCAAAATGACACATGGAAATCGCAACCAAGTCGCAACTACAGCAAGCCGCGGAGCTATCAAGGTGGCGCAGAAGCAAGGGATAGTTGAAGACAGCGGATGCATGAGGAGAGACAGCAGAAGATAGAAAGTGGAACACACAGATAACAGGAGAGAAGCTGGAAGCAACCGAAGAGGAACAAAAAGAGGAACTAACAGTTGCGGAAGTGGGTGAATAAATAGCAGTCACCCGGCCGAAAGAAACAAGCTACAGGACCCAGAACACAGAGCGACTAAAGGAGATCGTCCATGTTATCTCTGTAGTTCCTAGGGTTCTCTCATTCACCTTTCTGTTATGTAGGCATCTGTATCAGACCGTAAGCTCTCCTTGCGGAAGCTCTGTAATGATGGTTGTGGATGAAGATATCAATACAATTGTAGGTTACTGTCCCACTGTGTAATTCTTATGCATGCATTATGGTTGCGATGGTTTAAAATTTTATTTGCTTAATACCTATTTATGCTCTGAATGTTCTTGCAGATATATCTATGTTTATGCAATCTATTTAATGGTAATCATGAGTTTCGGATCCGTTCCTTATTATCGATCTGTTCCCCTCCTGCATGAGGTTGCGGCACGCCTCGGGTGAGACTCTCTACTCTCCGGAGTAGGGTGATAATGCCGGTGTGGTTCTAGACTACAGTGGATTCCTTTGTTGGCCACAACTCCTGAACCTGGGTCTTGCCTACGAGACCTGATTCCTTGCCAACAAATCATGTCTGATAAGCAAAAAGGAATTAATAGAGCCATTTGGTCCAGAAGGTTTATTGATTTTATTAATTCTAAATCATATCAAGAATTAGAGGAGAATGATATGCAAGACAGAATGTTGTATGCATTAGAAATTAATAAAATGATTGTCAGAAATGATCTCAGAAAGGCTGCAGAAAAGAAGCTAATGGAAATCAAGGAAGTAGTAAGTCAGTTTGGTAAGTCTTTTGATAAAATGACAAGAGTAGGCTTGCCATCATGTTGGGGATATGAAGGAAATCTTTTGCCATGAAGATCTTATGAGAATTTACTAGTGATGACAAAAATAAAAATTGATAACAGGAATGAAAAGACTCAGGTGCTTAAAGGAGAGACAATGGTCAACTTCCTACAGAGACATTTTCAACTCTGGTGGATAGTAAAGACTCTTTTCACAGAAAGGCCTTCTTATGATCGAATTACTACATTCAGATTAGAATATCACAATCTGACACATTCATCTAGGACGAAGGTAGAAATATGGAAAAAGTGCAGAGCTTGGACAATAGACCTGCCAAAAGGATCAACAGCAAAGAAAGACAAATTAGTTGACCAAGGAAAATAAGCCACATCATCAGCAATTCCTATAGATTAGGATATTTATTTTATGTTATTTTCTGAAGACAATGTAATTGTAACAAGATATTTTCAAGGCATGTAATAGACAGCCTTCGAAGTCTTAAAATAGTTTTGGTAGTTAGGATTGGTTACAGTAGTTCCAAACTGATTTTTACTGTATTTAATGTAATTTTCAAATGAATGAAAGGTTCCAAGTTTTGGTCCTTCAGACAATTATTTTTGTACTCAGACATTCAAAGATTAATGAATGAGTAAGCAAGTTTCTAGCATTCTTTTTATGTTGAAATGTATCTAAGTTTACATTATGTGTTTTCTATCTATCAATAAACAAAGTTATGAGCAGCAGGTCTCTTTTTACTTTTGTATATAAGAGTTAAAAACCTTAATTGGTGCTCCTTTATTTTAACTATTTCTTTCATATATTTCTTCTGGGGTTGGAAATGATATTTTCTGTATAAAACAACATATCAGTTTGGACTTCTTCTTTCATATTCTTCTAGTCACTTCATTCAACATTAACAGATGGTAGCATTGTGAAGCATTCATCATATTTGACATTTAAGGGTTTAATCATAAATACTTGAGGGTTAATAAAACAGAGACATATATATTCGTGACATAATCATATAAATTTATTAAGCACTGATTCCTTATCACAGCTAAGGGATTGTCTCTTAAGGTACAACATTAATTGGCACCATTGCCGGGAATGAAGATTCGAAGGTTTTCCCTGGGTTTTATTCATATTTCCTCTGGTTGTTCAGAGAGGAGGAAATATTGAGCTATATTTTATTTTAAATAATTATGGCTCCAAAGAGGCCTCACACGAGGTCAGATACCTCTCAGCAAAAATCCCCTATTCTGTCAGATCCAGAAAATTTAGTTTCAAAGAAGGGCCAGGAAACAAAAATATTTTCTACACCTGATGCCACACTGCTTGCACCAGGCAGCAGTTCTCATATTTTACCATCCAACGAAATTTCCCGGAAACTCATTTTCTCGGAAAAAGAATCCTTACCCTCACCCATTCATTTCCAAGAACCAACATTAGAAGAACTATCTTTTGAGTCTATATCATTTCCATTCACAGAATCGTAACCTAATTCATTTTCCAGTTCTTCTTCTATTGTTCATATACCCCTTCCCATATCAGTTGTTCCACCCCTTTTATCCCCACCTACAACTAGTATTCATTTTACCCCCGCTTAAGGAGCAGTCAATCAGGGCATAAACATGGCAGCCCCTAATTTCTTAATGAATAGATATGCACCATTAAATTTACCCCAACCAATGAATGCAATGCCTCAGGAGTACCTTAAGTTACTTCCTAGATTTACTGGTGAAGATGAAATAACTGCAGAACAACACTTGCCTTTGTTTTGCACTTTTGCTGAAAACTTTAATGTAGAGCATCTTGATGTTGTAATGAGACTTTTTGTATAGTCTCTAAGTGGTGAGGCAAGAAAATGGTTCAAAATATTACCAAATGGTTCAATCAATGATTGGGATGAATTATAAAGACAATTCATCCAGATATGGGGTGAAAAAAGAGACCATGGTTATTCTTTAATAGAGTTTAATGCTATAAAGAAAAAATCAAATGAAAGTATGAGTGATTTTATCAAAAGATTTAATAATTTGTACAATAGTTTGCCTGTGGAAATGAAAACTCCTCCTATTGGAGCAAGGGTTGTTTTTGTTGGGGCATTTGTTTCAGATTTCAGTTTTACCTTGAGAGAAAGAAGAGCTTCCACTCTTGAACAGATCCAAACTAATGCCTTAGAGATTGAGGCAAACATGACTGCTGCTGGAAAGGTTCAAGACAAAGGAAAAGCTAAAGAAGAAGATTCATCACAAGATCAAAGGATAGATGACATGACTAAGGTCATTAAAAATTTGTCAAACAAATTGGTAAATATGGAATTAGATAACAAGAAACTTGCACTACAAAACAGAAGGGTTTTTAATCCCCAATTCAGAAAACATCCCCTAAAAATTCTACAGAGAGAAAGAAAAGATCAAGATCAAGTCCAAGCACCTTTATATATAGAGGCAGCACCATCACATTCTATTGATAATGATCAGAAAGAAGATGAAGATCAATTTATGTTGTGTATATGGAGGATGGTGAAACGAAGGAAGAAAATGAGAAAGAATATGTAGAAGAATGTAAAGAAGTTGATGTCTCATTTGATCAGGAATAAATGGGTGATTTTTTCAAACAAATTACTAATTTTATGCAAGAAAAGTTGCATAAAAAATATAATTTGAGGTAAAAAAATAGGTTGAGAACTCAGGATGATGAAGAAGAGGAATCAGAATCAGTACCTACTCCAATGGCGACTCCACCACAGAAGAATTCAATTAAAAAATCAGATAAGGGGAAGCAGCCCATGAATCAAGGAAAAGAAAAAAAGAATCAACAAGCTGAGGCTTCCCAAGTAAAGCCTAATGACCCTAATATGTTGGAGAAAATTGTTATTGTTCTTGATCAACATACAAACTCAAGCAAAAACCAAGAAGAATCTGAAAAGTTAATAAAACAAAATCAAAACTTCAGTTTGTCTAAAGAATTAGAAAAATTAAAGATTCAAGTACCACTTCTTGAGTTGGCTAAAACACCTAGTTATAAGAAAGAGATTGCACAATTTATTAATTTATCTCAGGCTGATGAGGTGGGTGATATAGTGAATCTGCAAGAAGAAAAACCAATGGTCACTTTTGGACCTCATGTTGAAGAGGTAGATTCTTCTGTTCCACCTTTTTATATATTAGTTTTGTTGCATGATTTCATTTTACATAATTGTATGTTAGATTCTTGTGCATCACATAATCTAATGCCACTGTCTGTGATGAAAGAGTTAAATTTAAAAATCACCAAGCCATATAGAGACCTTTATTCCTTTGATTCAAAAAGGGTGAAGTGTGTAGGTCTTATCAAAGATATGGTTTTTTCCTTAGCTCAAATTCTAGCTAAGAGTATTATGATGGATGTGGTAGTAGCAGATATTCCAGCCAGCTTTGGTATGTTGTTATTATAGATCTTGGGGGGCAAATCTTGGAGGAGTTTTGAAATTAGATTTCACATATGCTATTATTCTTGTTTTTAATGGGGAGGAAAGGAAGTTATACAGAGAAACTAGATTTTTTAAAACTACCACCAAGAAATATGCAGGTAATTCTCCCATTTATGGTCAAGAGAAGGACGATCTCTCTTGTTTCATGTTGCATGAATATGAAGAATTTGTTGAAGATTCACAAGAGTAGCTCTCTTCAGCCAATGTACATAAAGAGTTGTGTTCTAATAAAATTTGGAAGTGTTATTTTGATGGTGCATTCTCAAAGGAGGGCATTGGAGCTGGATTCATATTTATATCACCTGAAGGTAACTTTTTACCTTTTTCCTTCAAATTGGAATTTGAATATACTAATAATTTAGTTGAATATGAAGCGTTGATTCTAAGTCTAAAAATAGCTAAAAAGATGGGAATTCAGTCTATCTCTGTTTTTGGTGATTCTGAATTAATAATAAGACAAATTAAGAATTGGTGCCAGACTAAGCATCCTAGATTGAGGTCTTATAGAAATGAGGTGTGGGATCTAGTTGAAAATTATTTTGAAGCTTTTAATTTACAGTTTATTCCAAGAGAAGAGAACAGAATGGCAGATTCATTGGTAGCTGCAGCCAACACATTTAAGCCACCAATTAATCCAAGATTGAGATATGAAATTGAATTGAGATACAGGCCTTCAATCCCTGATAATGTTAAACATTGGCAGGTTTTTGAGGATGATGAGCAAATTAATCAGTTTTTAACAATGACTGGAAATTTTGAAGACAGTCAAAATGATTTAGAAGTCGATGAAAGTGGTAAAAGTGATATGTCTAAAAATCTGAAACATTCAATTGGTGATCAAAAGATAATTCAGTTGAAGGATGATATTTTGCCCAGAGGTTTGGTACCTCTTGAGAGATTGTTTGATGCTAATGATGTGGCAGTGAACCAAAAAAAGGTATCTCAAGATGGAGAAATGGAGGACTGCAGTTTAGGAACTCAACATGAGCCTAAAATAGTCAAATTGTTTAAAGGAGTTCCTAAAGAGTACAAAGAAAGGTATGTAGATTTTTTTAAACAATTCATGGATGTATTTTCATGGTCATATGAAGATTTAAAAACTTATGATCTAGATATTATTCAGCATAAAATACCACTAAAGGATGGGGTTAAGCCACACAAGCAGAAGCTCAGACAAATTAAGCCAGCAATCTATTGTTGGCTCCAATTGAAAAAGAGGTAAAGAATATTTTACAATAAAAAATCATAGTTCCACTAAGATATTCAGATTGAGTTTCCAATCTGGTACCAGTTATGAATAAAAATGGAGAGATAAGATTGTGTTTGGATTTCAAAAATTTGAACAGAACTTCCCTAAAGGATAATTATCCCTTACCAAATATGGATTTTGTTCTGCAGAAAGTAACTAGAGCATTCAGGTTATCTATCGTTGATGGTTTTTTTGGGTATAATCAAGTGGTTATGGAGAAAGAAGACCAAAATAAAACTGCTTTCACCACACCTTGGGGAACATTCACGTATGCCAGGATGCCATTTGGCCTCATGAATGCAGGAGCTACTTTTCAAAGGGTAATGGATATTTCTTTCGTGGGTGATAAATTTGTAGCCATTTATCTTGATGATGTTACTATTTTTTCAAGTTCTGATGATGAGCACTTAGAACACCTAAGGAAAGCCTTCTTGAAATGCAGAAAATTTGGATTATCATTAAATCCCAAGAAATCTTTGTTTTCTTTAGAGGAAGGTAAGTTGTTGGATCACATAGTTTCAAAACAAGGAGTGAAGATTGACCCTGCAAGGGTTGAATCTATACAGAAAATTCCACTGCCTAGAAGTAAAAAATATATCCAAAGCTTTTTGGGAAAAATCAATTTTTTGAGAAGATTTGTTCCAAATTATGTTGAAATTGTCAGGAGAATAACGGATATGTTAAAAAATAATGCTGAAGTAAAATGGGACAAAGATGCAAGAGAATCATTTGGCAGAATTAAAGAAGCGCTTCAAGAAGCTCCTATTCTGATCAGTCCAGATTACTTAAAGCCTTTCCAAATTTTCTCATTTACATCATCTTCTACTAATGTTGTTATATTATTACAAAAAAATGAAGAAGTAAGTGAACAACCTGTAGCATTTTTCAACAAAGTCCTCAGAGATGCGGAGCTGAAGTATAATATCTTGGAAAAGCAGGTATATGCTTTAGTTAAATCATTAAACGTTGTCAGAACTTATGTACTTCATTCTCAAATAATAGCATATGTGCCTAATTCTTTTGTAAAGGATGTGCTAGTACAAAGTGATGTGGAAGGAAAAAGAGGAAAATGGATTGCCAAAATCCAAGAATATGACTTGGATATCAAACCAAGAAAGTTAGTCAAAGGATAGGGACTGACCAAATTGCTGATAGAATCTAATTTCCAAGCTTTGGGAATTAGCTTACTTGCACCTGTAGATGAAATGACTGAAGAAACAGATTAGATTAAGACAAAGTCAGCAATTAAATATAAATTTCTCTGCTCTGACTGGTATAAAGATATCATTCATTATCTCTGTTTCTTTTCTTGTCTGCCTTCAATAAAAAAATCTAAGTACAGATCTCTGAAACTTAAAGCTCAACCTTATGTTATAATTGAAGCTAATTTGTATTGGAAATATCCTGCTGGTGTATTTTTGTTATGTTTGACAGAAGAGGAAACCATGGAGGTGATTAAAGAATATCATGAATGCTTGTGTGGAGGTCATTACAACTGGAAAGTAACTTCTCATAAAATTCTTAAATCAGGTTTTTATTGACCCTTTTTATTTGATGATGTATACAGAACTGTTAGAAGTTGCCAAAAATGCCAATTGTTTGCAGAAAATAAAAGGTTAGCACATTTACCTCTCCTTCCTGTGTTTATTGAAAAACCATTCAGACAATGGGGATTGGATTTCATTGGAGATATTAATCCACCATCAAGTGGGCAGTTTAAATGGATTCTAACTGCTACTGATTATTTTACAAAACAGGTAGAGGCAATTCCTACTAGAAAAGAAAATAATTTGGTTGTGATGAAGTTTTTAGAAGAGAATATTTTCAGCAAATTTGGATGTCCAGTAAAGATTGTAACAAACAATGCTCAAGTTTTCAACTCAGTCAGGTTCATAAATTTTTGTCAGACTTATAATTTAATATTATCCCACTCTACAGCATATCATCCTCAAGAAAATGGGTTAGCAAAATAATCTAATAAAACATTGGTGAAAATCTTGAAGAAAACAATCAATGAGAACAGGAAGGATTCGGATTCAAAGCTGGTTTTTGATTTATGGGAAATTAGGATGACTACTAAAAGATCCACTGGTAAGTCTCCTTATGAACTGGTATATGGTGCTCAGGCTTTGTTTCCCACTCAGCTAGCAAGACCAGTATTTTCTTTTCTTCAAGACTCTCAAGAGGAACCTAATGCCTTGATCAGGAGACTAAATAAGGTGATAGAATTGAGTGAAAGCAGCAATAAATTCAAAGACAATTTGGTCACTTGTCAAGATAAAATGAAGTCTACTTTTGACAGAAAGGCAAGATAAATCATGTTTCAGGTTGGAGATCTGGTATTAAGATGGGATACCAAGAGGGAAGAGAAAGGGAAACATGGTAAATTTTATCCTTTATGGTATGGTCCTTACAAAATCTCTGAAGCCGGATCAAATAATACTTTCATGCTGGAAGATCTTGATGGAGAAGCAGTAGAACTACCTGTAAATGGGCAGTATCTGAAACATTATTTCCAGAACTAAAGGTAGTTGTTTCATTGTTGTACATATTTAGTTTCTTCTCACTGTATATTTCTCATCAAGCAACTTTTGACTCCATGCCTGAAGTGAAGGCACTAATCTGTAGGTTCTTAGTGTTTCATGGCAAAAAACACTATCCCCAGGTGGAGCCAGATGTTGTGGATCATCTGCATATCCTTTTATTTTTCAAATATTTGAAAATATAAAAATAAGAAATTTTTGGAAAATAAGTTAAAGTATCAGAATCTCATACTTTAGCAAGAAAAAATATGTATGTTTTCCAAAATCTGAGTTAAAGTTTAAAAATTTAAACTTTATAATAGTGGGTTCGGTATTTGATGTTAAACATTTATTGATTTGATTGGCGGAAGGAGTTGATAATTAAAGTCCTTGTTAAAAATCCCAACCCGTGGGCACAACTAGCGCACCTGATACCATGATAAGTGCCTCCGCAGTTGACTGGGTTGACTGTGGGGACAACAGAGATGAACGACGGAGATTGAGTGCGGGGGCACCAACCGAAGTTTTCCTCTGCACCCCGAGAGCCCCCGCAGTGACGTAAGACGCTGAGTTGGTCACAGCTGTCTTACACTTCAGGAAGATTTAACGGCTTGCTAGTGCATCTTGTCAAAATTAAATTTAAAACCCGCGCCACCTATTTAAAGAATATTTCTATCTGTCTTTCAAATTACTTGTGATTTTTTGCGCTGCACCCTGTTTTAGTTTTCTGCCACCTGCAATTTTGACCACCCTATAAATTGTTCTCACATAAATCTTCAACCATGGCTAAAAGGTCATCCTTATCAAATTTAACTAGCCATATCCCTCTCATGGATACTGAGAGGGATATTCAAGATACCCTTTGTTCAATAATTCACCCCCCTTTCTACCAGCAAGTTATCTTGAATGATAATGCTTCCCCTGTGTATTCTGCCATGGTCAAGTCTAGAGTTTTGTCTGCATGCATTCCAAAAACCCATCTTTTCCCTTAATTTATCTATTGGTTGGTATCTTTCATGTATCCAGGGAATTTTTTTGTCATGAATTCCCAAGGAGAAAGCGTTTTGTAGGTGTCTAACCTATTAATCCGCCAAGCCCTTTGCTATCCTGAGTCGGAGTCATCCATCCAATTTTCTGACGATTCACTAGTATAATATTATGATAATCTTGCAGGAGAAGAATTCAATTAGTTCATGTTTTATTTGAAGCCTGACATGAAGCAGTTTCAGCCAAATTGAAAAGAGTTTTCTATGGGGGTTTTTGATACTGAGACTCGTCCAGTATTGAGTAATATTTCAAAAAATTTGGATAAAGATAATGATAATACAGTGGATAAATCGGTTCTAGGGATTTTTGCCATGATGATGAAGCCAGGAATGGTGCTGGATATTCCATCATATTGGCAGGAAGCAGTCAATTCACAGCTTATGAACCTTTCATTAACCGGTTCTTTTAAATTTCCTTCATTGATTGTATATTTGTTCTTATATTAGAATGTGGAAGAATTCATGAATTTAGGTCTAAATATTATGGATGTAAATAAAAGGAGGAAATCAGTGATATTCTGGACAGGTGTAGTTAGAAGGGAGCAGAATGAGGCTAGGTTGTTTGATTTTTCTAGCTATTTCATGCCAATTGCATACAAAATATTGAATGGAACTCCTCCTCCCTCTTTCTTACTTAAAGCTCAGGATTTTCTTCATTTATAAAACAATTTCAAATATGGATATTGGTTTGTTTTTTAGGAATATTCTGAAATAAGGCTATATGGAGCAAGTGTTGAGCCTTATATACTCCCAAATTTTGTACCAATGAGGCTTTTTTATTTAGAATTCATTAGACAGAGTCTAAATGTTGATCAGGTTCATTTTGTGCCTATGAAGAAAGGACACATGTATAAATTACCCATGGTTGTAGGCCCTTTCATAGTAAATATGAGGCAGGCATTTGATGAAGTAACAAAAATGTTAGATGGCATGCATATGCTATTAGGAGAAAGTTGGGCTTATGACCCATATAGGTGATTTCAAATAGAAGAATTGAGAATGGGTAATTTGCTTTCATTCATGAAAGTAGGCCAGAACAAGAGAAGATAGCATGTAAAGGTGTGATGAGTTCAGTAGATGCAAATATTCAAACTCCCATCATAGCAGAGAAAACAACTAAAAGAACCAAGGAAGTAGTTATTGATCTAGATGATGAGGAGCAGGGAGCCAAGAAGAGAGCAAAACTTACTGAAGAGCCTACATCTAATTCACCTAGTTTTTCTTTACATTTGGGAGAAGAGAAAAATGCTCCTGCTTCATCCAGGAATCATGAAGCTTCTCATGAACAGGTGCACTTGATTAAACAGTTGTTTTCACAAATTGAAGAAATAAATCAGAGGATGAATGCCAGCATGGAGGCCCAAGCTGAACATCAAGTTGTTGCTGATCAAACAAGATTATTAACTGTAATGGATATTGAGAAAGATCAATTTAGAATTTCCCTGTCACATCCTACAGATATGTCAATTGGTTCTTCCAGCAATTTCAACACTGTCAATGTGACTATGGATGTAAAGAAAATTCCACTGATGGATAAAATGAATTTGCATATGCAAACAGGTCAATTGATTGTAAATGACCTCAAAAATACTAATGCAATGGCATTAAAGGTAGAGAATATGTTGGGTAAAGTAATTAAATAGTTGAAGTTAGAGAAGGCTAATTCAAGAGCCTTAGTTGTTCAGAATGAGGAATTGAACAAAATTATTATAAAAATTGGAGTAGATCCCAGTGATAAGACTGATGTGCAGAAATTCATGCAAAGTGTTGAGGTAGAAATATCCACATTAAGGAATAAATTAAAGTTACCTACTAGAGAACATTCAATGGCCACAGAAGTTATAGAGGTAGAGAAGGAAAAGGAAAAGTTGTTGCAGCAACTCAGGAATAAAGATGAATAACTCTCCAAAATAAAGCAAACTGCAATTTCATTGCAAAATCATATTGATAATCATAATTGTACTTTTTTTTTCCTACAAGTAATGAAGATCCTCAAGCACAGATTTTTCAACTAAATACTAAGTTGCAGATGGCTGAAAGAGATCGAAAGAGGGCTCAAATAGATCTGGAGACTGCAATAAAGTTGATGAAAGTCCTAGAAAATGAAGGTGACAAGTACAAAATGGATTTCCGAAATGTTGAAGCTGAGATAAAAATCTCAAAGAAAGACTGAAATGAAATCTCTCATTGATACAAGCTAAAGATATCATTTGGACTAATATCATTTCAGAAATGAAATCTAACTGGTGCTTCCTGATGATCATTGCAAAAGAGAAAATCCTTATTGTAGAATGTGAAGAACCAATCATGTCTGATAAGAAAAAAGGAATTAATAGAGCCATTTGGGCCAATATTTTTATTGATTTTATTAATTCTAAATCAGATCAGGAATTAGAGGAGAATGATATGCAAGACAGAATGTTGTATGCATTAGAAATTAATAAAATGATTGTCATAAATGATCTTAAAAAGGCTGCAGAAAAGAAGCTAATGGAAATCAAGAAGCAGTAAGTCATTTTGATAAGTCTTTTGATAAAATGACAAGAGTAGGCTTGCCATCATGTTGGGGAGCTGAAGGAAATATTTTTCCATGGAGCTCTTATGAGAATTTACTAGTGATGACAAAAAGAAAAATTGATAACATGCGTGAAAGGACTCAGGTGCTTTAACAAGAGACAATGGTCAACTTCCTGCAGAGACATTTTCAACTCTTGTGGATGGTAAAGATTCTTTTCACAGAAAGGCCTTCTTATGATCGAATTACTGCATTCAGATTAGAATATCAAAGTCTGACACATTCATCCAGGACGAAGGTAGAAATATGGAAAAAGTGCAGAGCTTGGACAATAGACCTGCCAAAAGGATCAGCAACAAAGAAAGAAAAATCAGTTGACCAAGGAAAAGAAGCCACGTCATCAGCAATTCCTATAGATTAGGATATTTATTTTATGTTATTTTATGAAGACAATGTAATTGTAACAAGATATTTTCAAGGCATGTAATAGACAGCCTTCGAAGTTTTAAAGTAGTTTTGGTAGTTAGGATTGGTTACAGTAGTTCCAAACTGATTTTTACTATATTTAATGTAATTTTCAATGGAACGAAAAGTTCTGAGTTTTGGACCTTCAGAAAATTATTTTTATACTCAAACATTCAAAGATTAATGAATGAGTAAGCAAGTTTCTATCGTTCTATTTATGTTGAAATGTATCTAAGTTTACATTATGTGTTTTCTATCTATGAATAAAACAAAGTTATGAGCAGCAGGTCTCTTTTTACTTCTATATATAAGAGTTAAAAACCATAATTGGCGCTCCTTTGTTTTAACTATTTCTTTCATATATTTCTTCTAGGGTTGGAAATGATATTTTCTGTATAAAATAGCATATCATTTTGGACTTCTTCTTTCATATTCTTCTAGTCACTTCATTCAACATTAACAAATGGTAGCATTGTGAAGCATTCATCATGTTTGACATTTAAGGGTTGAATCATAAATACTTGAGGGTTAATAAAACAGAGACATATATATTCGTGACATAATCATATAAATGTCTTAAGCACTGATTCCTTATCAAAGCTAGGGATTGTCTCTTAAGGTACAACACCACACATCATCAATATCATAAAATACATTCATAACCAACATATAAACAACATAAATGAAAAGTATGAACAACCATATAAGCCACACAATAACAAGCATATTTACCCATCAATACAAGAGGAAAAGAGCTCTTATTTACATAAGAAAAATGCAACCAATTATGGTGCTTCCACGTACCACCCAACCATAGACATGGTTGAGCCAAATCTCTATTCATATAGTCATCCCCATGCCATATTACAAGCATGGATGTGGGATCTCATAAAACATATCAATCAAAACCAAACTAGGGCTTCCAGAGGCCAACCACCTTGTAATGTTCCCAAAATGGATTGCTCAGCAAGACATGCCTAAAAAACACATTTTTCATGGATGTGTGCTTCAGCTATCATAAAATGTGTTTAAAAAACACTCAAAAACCAATTCCAATTACTGCAACAACCTTTACTCAGCTTTTATTCTCAAAAAGGTGAGGAAAAGCAGCTTTTCATGCCCTAAAATGACTGTATTCAGACATATGCGTAAAAATAAGGGTCATGGCTCTGGGATATGTTAGATTAGTTCAAGATGAATTCACATTCCTAAGTTAGCAAAAACAAATGTGTTTTTCTATGTTGAACAAATCCTCCATTCCTGACTAGGGTTTAAATTGATGATTTCCCATGACTTGGAGTATGCAGAAATTTGTTGGAGCTTAGAGAGTGTATTTTCTGAAGTGTTTGGTGATTTTATGCAGAGATAAAAGTATGAAAAGATGAGAATATTATTCAAATATCTTACATTAGAAAATACAGATCTACACTTGAAGAAAAGGCCTAAAACCCAAGCTTTATGACACAAGAAGTAGATGATGAACCAGACAGCGTTATTTTCAGAATTATGAAGTAGTGTTTTATTAAGTTTTAGATCTATAATAGATCAAAGGACAAAAGGATAGATCTAAATGGGATCTATATGCAAAAATTCCTTTTTAGTACATTCCCATTTGGGATCTCAGCTGAAAGTGAAGGACATTGAATAGATCTTAGATCTACACCATGGATATGCAGTAAACTTCAGAAATTTCTGAAGAATATATCACACAGCATATCAGATCTGAAATATGAAATGGATTGGTTGGCCAATCCATGGATCACCTCAGTGAAGGAAAGGAGCCCTTTCATCGGAGATCTCTCCTCCAAACTGCTAGCAAATGTACACTGCAACTCTGCCTGCAAAATGACGCAGTTTCTGAAGCTAATTGTGTTGATGAAGTGATGCACAATTTGGCCTCATGCTAAGATAAGAATCTGAAGCTCAAAACATCTATTGCACTCCTGCCAATGGTTTAGATGACTTCCCCACTAAGAAGATGCAATAGAACTCTTCAGATCTGAATAGATCTGATTCCACTTGCTGCAGCTCTCTAAACAGTGAAGCCCTAATCAGGATTTACACTTTCAAGGGAGATAAAGCTTGGCCAATGCCAGATAGTGGACCAATGCAGCACAATCTCCTCCAAGAGACCCTCAAGGAAGGAGGAGGAATTCCTAAACAGGAAATTCCTCTCTCTTAGCTAAAGAGCCAAGAGAGTTTGAATTGCTCAAGCAATCTCAAAATCAAATTATCATCAACAACCTTTTCCTTGAGCCTTCTCCTTCCTTTTATGAGGATGTGAAAAACCCTAAACCACCTTGAGTCACTTAACCCTTTTCACATGTGGTCCTCCTTCTAGAATTGCGCTGTCCCTTTAGGAGATACATTGAACCTAGACAGCGCTGTAGATTTGGTCCTGTTGACCCAGTCAAATAGCTCAAACCTGTTTCACACACAAGTGGATTTTATGTAACTGGCTCAGATATAGCTTTTTTCGCATTGAGCATTGATTTATTCATTGATTTAAGGAGTTTTACATGTCCTCCATTAGTCATTTATTCATAAATGGAAAATGAAACAAAATTTAAATGTTCCTATTAGCTTGGGCTAATTAGGAACATTACATCCTCCCCTCCCAAATGTTGCTTGTCCTCAAGCAACTACAAGGATAGAAATAAAGTATGTCCCCTCCTCCTACTGTAGCATCCACATATGATGATCTCCCCCAAATAATGAGATGTTGTGTCAACAATGAATGTCCATATTGCCTCTTCCAAGCATGAAATTTAGCTGAATAGCAATCATCATGAATAAGTAAAGTACTCAAGAAGGCAATAAGGTGCTGCCTAAAGGCTCCCTTGAGGCATGGGATCTAAAATGTATTGGGAAAAAACGTTCCCATGTGGATCCTCCATCCCCAAGCAATCATCCACACAAAATGAGTCACCTTCCAACATGGCAATTCCGGAAAATGTTCCTCCACCTCGAGCTCCCGCAAAATAGGTGGGTTGAAAATCTGCACATGGTAGACAAGATAGCCTACCCCATGCTATTCTCCTCTCCACTTAAGATAAGTGTAGAGTTCAAATTGATCTTGGGCTACAAGGATATTTCCCTCAAGTGGCATCATGAAGATTAGATCTGCAAAGATCCTCCCTCCAACGCTGTAAAACCAGTTAGCCAAAAATTTTCCATATGTGATGGATAGAAGGGTATCATAGTAAGGTATTCCATCATACACATGGCCCACCTCCAAGAGAAACAAGTGTTTGGTCATGGTGGCCACAACTCTCCCCATGTTCCCATTAGAACATGTACTGCATAAAATGTGGGAACCTACTTCCCAAAAGGACACATCCAAACCATGTGCCTCACTCAACATCATGTCTCCCATCAAGATAAAAGCAATATCAGCAATTGAGAACATGATCATCATCATCACGAAGGAAATATTGAAGGTTCTATGTGATGCAAGAGAGTACCAATAGTTCCCTAAGTCTTCACAATGCAGTTTTACAACCTGCTGCTTCAGAAGAATACATGGAAAATTGTTTCTTGTTACATGGTTAATCATATGAATCAAATGAACATACATGTAAGAAAAACATCTTTTCCCAAGGCCACATAAGAGATGGTTGTCTCCATCATATAATTTGGCCCAATGTAGATCATGGAGCTTAATGAATAGCTTGCCCTCTTTTGGAGCAATGCATTGCCAAAAGATGGTAAGAGGATGCAAGCAAAGGCTCTCACCATATGTTGGAAGCAAGAAGATGCATGGACCCATGAATGAATCCTCAATAATAGTTTGGCACACTCCCATGAAGGGGAATGAATCAAGTGCTACATGAAATTCCTTCTCCTCATGCTTGGAAACCCAAGTCAAGAAAAGCACACCACAGTAATAAATGTCTCCATCTACCACTTCATATTCTTCACCTCCTATTTTCTCACCAAGTGCATCGAATGAGAAGTGATCCTGGGAATACTCCATCAATAAATCCCAGCTCCAAATTGACAATGTTGTTGGCCTATGCAAATAGGCTCCCATCAACACATAACTTCAATATTTGACATGCAGAATGTCAAAGGCATCTCCCATAATGCTACGACATATGAGAAGTCCTTCCCATGAATAAAATCCTTCTTGAACATCTAAGGCCAAGGAGTAACCCCTTTGCACTATGATAGTGCCCTCTTCTACTCCTACAACATCATGAAAACTGTGAGAGCAATTCTGCCCTTGCTCTCTCAAGAACATCCCAAGCAACAAAATCTTTTGTTGCCTCCTCATACTTCCATCATCCAAATCATGTAGTGACAACATGGTGTTTGACATGAAGAATGTTATGCCAACACAATGTGCCCACACTCTTTGCTACCCCATGATGCAAGTATTCTGCCACATACCCTTAGAAAGAGAGTGATGACCAAACTCTTTCAAGAGCAACCAACGCAGCCAAGCCTCCTACTGCCCAGTGTCATAGATTTGCAAGTAGCTTTATAGCTTCTTGCTCTCCCTCCACATCCACTGAACCAATTGTGGATGTCTCCTTCCACCCTTCATCCTAGTTAGAAGTTTCACTTTGAGCAGGGATGTGCTCATTGAGAAAGGATCATCTAGAAGAGAGAAAGGGTTTCTCACTTCAAGATGTCTACCATCCATCATTCCATCCTCTATTGCTTCATGAAGGAAGCTTCCATGTGAATGCTCCAATGAGGAATGGTTCCTCTCTTCTTTCTCACTACCTTTGCATAGCGCAGTGCAACTCTGTTGCTCTAAATCAGCAGCATGTGAAGATGTAGATCCCTTCATACAATGTGCTAAAATGACAATATGAATTTTTAATCATACCATGGTGAGATGTAGAAGCAAGAGCTTCTTCCTCAACTGTGTTGTCATCTTCCATTTAACATGAAGGCTACTCCTCCAAGGTTGTGCCAGCGCTGGTACAAGTCTCCATCCTTTCAATCTCCTTGAGATCTTCTTCAATACCCTTCAGGGTCTGGAAAAGGAGCTTGGAGATATCCTCTTCTGTCATTCTTCCAAGTGGTGGAGTCATGCTCTAAACATTAGTTGCAGTCTCACATTTTCCTATTTTATTAAAAAATATCGTTTAGGGCCTCAAAACGGCTCCATAAGTTCAGGACCTGAAAAACTGCCAAAAATAGTAAATTGTGCTACAATTAAGGAAACTAAAATTTTACTACAATTAAGGAAATTGAAAGAAACAATGGTGAGGTTCCAAGTGGAATAGGCGAGTGACCACCAATATCCACCTAGATCAATGTTTAATCTTCATGCAATTTTTCCCTCATCTGATCATTGATTTGTCGGTGGTACCATTGATCAATTTTAAACAAGCACATTGTTTAACTATGTTAAATGATGTGCATATTTGTGTGTTGGAGGCCATCAATTTGGTCTGTCAATAGTGTATTCGCTCCAAAGTAATATGTTGTTTAACCCTTTAATAATTTGGGTCTATCCCTATAGTTTTCCCTTTCAATTTGATCAAAATAATGTTGATTTTCAACTGGCCATCACTTCTCATTCGAGAAAATTTTTTCTGAGAAAAATATACTATTGGAAAGGTATCAATGAGATATATGTAACCATGTTATTTTAGAATATTTTTAAGAAAAAAATTCATCAAAAACTAAAATAACTTCAAGCACCCATATCTTCATTTGTAGGAGACCTTGTGAAATATCCAGTTGTCATATCACTTCATAAAGATTCTTATTTCTTCTTTTTTCATCAAATATGGTACTACTTTTGTTGTCTCAGACATCCCCTTTGACATCAATGACTTCTTGTTGTCATCAATGACAACACGATGTGAAACACCTATATCTAGGAAGCAATTCAAGTGAGATATCTTACTCTTTTTTTCAGTTTCTTAACATATTATTATTGGATAAGCATGATGAATAGAGGTAAGAGGTATGGACTAAGTAAGTTACTAACCTGGTTACATTGGTTGTTTGATTTATTTGACTAATTTTTCTATGAAATCACAAATATATATATATATATATATATATATATATATATATATATATATATATATCTATATATATATATAAACCTTTTTATATTTTTATCGCATATACTTTATGGATTTAGAAGTTAGATAAATAAAGAAGGATCCATTGTGTCTTAAACACCTTAATTTATATTAGCAATAATGATCTACTAATCGATGAGCCCTGCTCAGTATACATCGTTCTCATAAGTTTGGGGAAATGTCACTAAAGATGTTTTTTCATGTAAATTGAAAGGGTATTTATTTTGGTAACCATATTATAAAGAAGGCTTAGATACTCAATTATAACTAACCACTTTTAATCCGCTCAAAGTTTCACGTCCACCTAAAATATAAATTATAACTAGTTTATGTGTGGGTAGAGTTGAAACTATCATATATTGGCATGCTTAATGAGATATCTTGATGACATGAGTACACTATCTTACCTTCATTATTAGACCTCATTCCTCTATGTTATAATAAGGAAGATACCACACATATAATTGGGGAATGCAGATATCTTTTCTAGGGTTATAAACGCTCGTTGGTAGTGGAGCGAGGTATGTGGTATTAGGGTAAGAAATAGTGTGTAAACACCCCATCGTAACATAAATTCTATAATCATATCTTAACATATAATCGGGGGATGCAAAAACCTTCATTATGGCTATGGAAACTTACTGGTAGTGGAGAAAGGTTTGTGGTATTAGGGTAAAACCAAGTGTGCAAATGTTACACAGAAATTTATCATGTTGGGGGCATGCAAACTTTTTCAAGCATAGTTTATCTTTGTTTCAAGATTGTGTAAAAATGAAACCAATCTCCAAGCATAGTTTTATGTGTTTTCAAGCTTGCATAAAAATAAAACCGCTCTTATTTTACCTTTCATAGTTGCCATTTTATCAGCCTATTTTGCTAGATGAACCTTGGTTTTCTCATTTCATCGCCACCATCTACTTGGCCGGTCATACGCCTTCACTTGATTGCTTTACCCATTCCTGAGGAACCACTAAAATGAGTGGTCTTGTTAGCCAGCCTCTTGACTTGTATCATGTTTTGAGCCATTCCACCATAACCAGAACAAGTTTCTATCCTTGATACCACTCGTTCCTCCAGGAGGAGTCAACTTTTAGTTCTTTTCTGACTCTTGAAAAATGAAAATAATGTCGAGTTCTTGTCGTTTTGAGCTCATTAAAGTGCACGAAACTTCATTTACCCAGTATACATTTACCCCTTTTTCGAGTTGGGATAAATTATTTACAAAAAAGGAATACCTTAGTTAATCGCGACTAAGAGGTTCTCTCACACTTTTTTTTCTACCTTTTCGGGTATGAGGGACTATTTACAAAAAGGGCCATCTTGAGTTTTCTTTTCGCCTCTTTTCAGACTCTCCAAACATGAAAAGACGCTGATTTTCACCTTTTTTAGACTCGTTAAAATTTAATGGCATTGGATTTGTCATCAAGACGACATCGAGTTCCTCCTTCCTGGGGCTCGTAAAATGTACTCAGATGGATTTTTTCTGAAGGAAAAACCTATATCACAAGCATATGTTATCCCCTTCAAGCTTGTATACAAAAATAATTGGGGTACTCACCAGAAATGGTGGGGGAAAATGGAAAGCATTAATCAGTTGTGTTGGCAGTATGTCTCTTTGGAACATGACACCTCTGTTTCGTGTCGGGTTTGGGATATCCTTCATTCATCACTTTGCCTCCATGGGTTTGGGACATCTGTTTTTCCTGTTATGTCATCACCATTCTTATCGACCATGACCTTTAATTCTATTTGAGTCAAATACTACCAAATCTGGAGTCGTGTCTCTAATATGTTCAAGGGAAGTTCCTTCTGTGTCTCATTCATTATTAGGTTCTCTTATCACTCTCATTATTCTCTTATTTACTTTATCTCGTGTCGATTATGTGGGATACATTATGGACCTCCTTCGATGGATCACTTCTTGTCAAATTCAGCACATTATCCAAGAATTTGATCTAGAGATCCCCCTTTTTAGTACCTTAGAGCCTGCATGCCTTAATGGCAAGTTGTTTGTATCTGACGATAGGCTTACATCATCAGCCTTCGATCCGATGATTCCGTGAATGTTCGATGACAACGCCTTATTCGCATCCATGGATTGTACTGTTGGTACCTTGAGATCCATTGTCATTATTGGTGGTTTTTCTTGTGCCTGTTAGTGGTTTACATCATTGGCTGGTAATCAGGAAATTTTCTTGCATGTTCGACTTCATCTTATTTATTCGCATGCTTGAATTTGTACTTGAACGGGTCATGATGGAGCGCAAGACCCTAGGTTTTGTCTGATAAAACCTAGGCTGCGAGGCGATATGTATGATTCATGATTGTACACATGGCTCCTTCATTTGGATGGTTGCGACCATATCTTGAGTCTATATTCGTGATCATCTTTATTTGGATGGATGCGACCATACCTTTGATCTTATTTCATGTTTACTTCTATGGATGGTTGTTTCCATACCTTATGTCATGTGATTATTTCAAAAATATCAATTTATGTATATTTGTGCTTGTTTTCACAGGTTTTCCAATGACGACGCCTTGGTCTTGGCACTTATTTGTAAATAATTTCACCCCTCACTCTCGTTTGACCTTCATGCTTTAGGGGGCATCTGTTACAAAACAATTTTTCACTGTAGTTGTACTCCCCATTCCTGATCTTGGAGACCCTTAACAGTGACCCCTATGCATGTTTTCCGTCATGAAAATATGCCTTCATGTCCTCTTCAGCACAATGAATAAACTATAAGTTGACCATTCCTAAATTAGCTCCTTGTAAACCTAGTTATCTGGAGCGGCACACCCTCTTTTTGTCTTGCTCGCGATGATGGCCTCTTTTTGGTCTACGGTTGTGTCGATCGGCCTTAGAATGAAGCTCATACTCACTTTGATCCCCTTCTGGGAAGTTTTTAAAAATGGAATTGAAGCTTTGAGATCTGGAAGCTTTGTGGCAGAGACATGGTTTTTTGTTCCTGAGGATAGAGCTGAGCTTCTCCCTTTGGCCTCTTTTTTCCTACAAAAGTGGAACAACCCAAAGGGATAACCCATTCCCCCACCTAAAGTGGATCCATGCTCCCTCCTCCTTTTCTATATAATGGGAAATCTCCCATATTTCTACTAGTTGGAACAGAGATAGAATAACAACAGAGACACATTTTGTCGCTATAGACACCGAGCGAGATTTGAGACCTTTTTCCCTCACATCAAGTTGAAAGAGAGCTTTGGAGACTTGCTTGGATCAGGACCCGTCAAAGGAGAGCTATGACATGAAGGCGCGGGTTGTAACTCCCCCTCTCTATTTTAATATAATATGATTGTTTCATGTTTTCCATTCTTCTCTCAATGTGTGATTGGCTTCTTATTTTTCCTTGACTAGCTAAGTAGGTTGTATATGCATTATATATGTTATTTTTTCAAGTTTGTTGTCATTTTGATCCCTTTTGCAGGTAACTGAGAGTTTGTAGCAGCGAATATTTGACCACAAAAATGACCAAAGGATTCAAACGAGAATTAGTATCAGATTGAGGTAGGTGATCTATTCGCAATATATATGGATTTACAATCTAGTAAAGTAGGTTTCTAATTGTTCCCTGTTGTTACTAGACCCACTTTAGGGCTAGAGGGGTCGTCTCTATCCACAAAGAGGATTTTCCGGCATAACAGTAGACATCTCAATTTAACACACATTATGCTATTTTATATTCACATTATTCAAGAGGGAAATGTAGGTATCTCTGTCAGGGCTATGAACATTCACTGGCAGTAGAGTGACACCATTGATGTTGGGGTGAATACACCATGGGCTATGCATACTCTTTCGTTGTCTAGTGAGACTGAGAAGGCAAAGAGGTTACTCATATGAATCTTTACCTCACTAGCACATACATTAAATATATCTCTCAAGAGTAATCCTATCTTACATACTAAACTTGTAAATCCTAAATTAAATTCCACCATAAACCACTTTGAGTTGTGATTATAAATGGTTGGAATTTAACTTTGTGACCTAATAATTATCGCAAATTTCCTTGAGTAATGATCTTGCATACTGAAAGGTAGAACAAAGTACCTCATACTTTTTTAAAAATTTGTCTCATCAAGGTTTTATACTTAGATATTATGTAATTAATCACTATCTCATTCTTGCTATCAATCAAATAGGATATTAAGATATGAAGGATTTGTACTCATTTTCTTAGATAAATTAGGGTTTGTTTATTTATGCACTAAAATTTTCCTTTCTTCTTCTTTGCTAACAAATAAATTTTTCAAACCCTAAGAAAAAATTATCTCTTATACTAATGAAATTAATGGAATCTATCTGCTAAAATAAAAAACAAAGTAGCGAGTGAAAACAAACAAAAGTGAAATCTTATTAAGTTACATGATTATTCAATCATATGAAAACTTTAACTCCCAAATCAATGGAAAATATTGAGCATCATGTTTCAACATACACTAGGTATAATCCCTACTTTTTTGCACAACAGATATAATGGTATGGAAAGATCCAAATTAATGGTCCACGTTTCCATTGGGTAAAACACCTGCACAATATTTAACGATACGTGAGTCACCTGATAGGTTAAACAATCCACATTCATCGCATCCAATGATCGAGACTTACATCAGATAAAAATTTGCATGATTTTTAGCGATGTATGATCCACATGAAAAATACAACAGACAACATTAACAAAGATCAATGACTATGATTAAAATTGTGTTGAAAATGCATCGTGGGTAACACAAGTTATCTGCCCAATGAATCCAACGGAGATAACAGATTTGTTCGAGTGACACATATAATCATTACAATCAAAGGTGGTACCTGCCACTCATGACATGCATTATTAATCTTAGGTTCATGTAGAAATGATATCTCCCACATAAATATGAAGATAATGAATTATGAATAAGACATACATTCACTTGGCTATTGGTGGATATTCATGGGATTCTTGTCACTAATAACTATCCACTAATACAACATATATAATACATTTTAGAAAGATTTTTTTTTCTTTATTTTCAAATAAAAATTGACTCCATGCCCAACGTCTGAAAGCACGGGGTCTGAAATTCTTTATACCTCAGAGGGAGGCACTATCCCTAGTATGATCCAGATGTTGTAGCCCAATATGATCCTTTTTAAATTAGGCTTTCTCTACGAATTATTTTTCACTTAGACCCCATCTTGTAATCGCTAGATTTATTTTGTCTCTTAAAACCCGTGTTCACCTTGTTGATGTGCCCCTCTACCTCTGTTATTTAAATTCATTGGCCATAATCACACCCTTTTGTCATTAGAATATAACAATAATGTAAATATTGACCACATTTTAATAACATGATTTAATTTAAGAATTAACCACCACATAATTTTAAAATTTTCAACAATGATGAGCATATTAATGTAATAAAAAACATATAAACCATATTAATTAAAGTTATGTACATCAATCAATTTTGTATTTGTATAAAATCATGTATACAATATTATTACGTAATTGTTCTATTATATAATAATATTTTTTCAATTAAATGTTAATACACATATGTTTAGCATTAAATTATTCCAAATAGTTACCAATAACAATAATGTGTGAAAAGGTCAATAAATAATAATACCTAAAAAAATAGAAAGAATTTTATTTCAAAACAAAACTCAGTTTACATACACTATACAGGTTGTCCATATCAAAATTATATCTATTAAATCTAAAATGCTATCATTAACGTTCATCTTTTACTATATATCTTTATAAACCGTGAAATTATTTATATCCTTAAAAAATAGATGAGCCTCTTGTAAACATTATATAATCTAAAGCTATCATCCAAAAAAACACACAAACTTTATTTCACCCATTTTTAAAAAGAAGTAATTATATGATAAGGGTTATATTAAATAAAATGTTTTTATAAAGCTCATTGTGCAGATTCCTTTTTATGAGTTCATTTTTCTTCAAAATAACATAATATATATGTTCTTTATAACACAAACATTAAAACATAATTTCACAAAGCATAAACAATAAACTTTTTATCAATCAAGCTTAACATTATACACGTTATAATTTCACATGCATGATATAAGGCATGTGATCAATTTAATGTCATCCATTGTGACTAATATAAACCTTTAGATACATCGTACGTGCACATCACGGCAAAAGCTCTCACTCCTTTTAGACAATGTGTTTTACCACTCTTGATTTCATTGATCTTGCCCCTTGGATCCCATCACATGCCATCTTCCAAAATCAAATTCCTTGCTCCCCACATTCCGATATGCATGATTTTTGTTTATTCAAATAATGGTATATCACAGAAATTTTAAAAAACAAATTTTACAAAACTTTATTAACTCCTATATAAAATAGTACACGTGAAAACCTCACTTTACATCTCATCGAGTCAACGGGTTAATGTAAAAAAAAGGTTTCCTACACGATATTAATAAATTTTGTCCATCAGGATTAATACTAGCAATTGCACCGGGGTATAAGGGAACGTCGAAAGGAGCTGTGAATTATGTTGCGCTACATGTAAGGGTATATAATGAATGTGAACTTATGGGTGCAAAATCTCACATTGAAGAGGAAAACGTATGAAATGGACATGTTATTGATTACATGGATTGTTGGCTTTTAGACTATGAAACATAATTATTTGTACTATCTCCAGTTATCCAATCTGAAGTTCTTATGCCATGAAGATGAGTCCTAGTTGATATTAACTTGTTTTGGATCAAAGCACTCCCATTTGGAAAACTTTTGGGTCCTACAATAGGTTAGCGGTGAGAGAAGGTGGGAGGTCATATCACTTAAATCCAGAGAGACATCGCTATTACAAGGCGAACACATAGAATTCAAACATACAACAATAGCACTTGTTGGTTAGTGCTCAAGACCTTTTACATGTGGATATCCTTAACCAAAACAAAAGACGAGGGTGAGAAGAAAATTTACATAATATGGTAAATGTACAGCAAAACATCGTTTTTTTGGTATTTTAACTTGTCAAAGTAATTACATGCGCATCATGAACCTTTTATTCGAGCAAAAATAAGTCGACTCTACCACAAAAAAGGAATTCACATAAATATGTTAAACAGGCAACAGAACATCATTTTTTTGGGATTTCAAATTTTTCAAGATAATTCCAACCCTGTCGGTGTAAGTTTTCTCGCAACTTAGCTATGAGAGTACACAAGGAAATTAGAGAGATAAAAGGCATCTGCTCTGAAAGACTAGGTTTGATGCAGAAGTTCGTACAGTCACTGTTTAATTCCCACAAACTTCAGTCAAAAATGGTGTTCTAATTTTAAGGGGAGGTCAGTCAATCACAAAAAACCCTCTATTTCCTTTTTACAACATGGTAGATACAAGTAGAGGTGTTTCTTGCTATAAAGAGAGGGTTTATTGCAGAGGTTCACAGGTCATGGGTTTAACTCCCACTGACTCTATTCATAACAATAATAAATTTAATTGTAAGATCAGTTTCATATCCAGTTATATGTACAAATTCAGGCAAAATCATAAAGAGGGTTTAAAAAAAACATAGTTGGATTATAGTTTTTATAAAACGTTTTAATTTTTACATCATGTTAGAATCAGTTTCAGGGCACTGCAGAGGCCAAACAAGGATTTAAATAAAAGAGAAATACCGACCTCGGCTTCGAGTTTGGTAATGTGCACGACCAAAGCAGCCCGATATTTTTTCTCGAGGGATTCCTGGTCCAGAGATCTGGCCAATATAAACAACGAGATTTCACTAATGATAGAAAACTAAACCTTTGATGTATGTGTTAAGGGTTAACCTCAGTTAAGTATAAATAGAATGCATATTGTGTTTTTTTTTAAACTAAATGCTTAAAAACACAAAACTCAAAATTTGATCTAAAAAACACATGGAAAAGGTTCCACATATGGAACTTAATTTAAAATTTTGAAATAGTATATTGCAAACGTAAAGATGCAATGTTCACCTTCTCTGATGGTATTGGGAAGCATCTTAGAAGTGGTAAAAAGTAGCAACTATGCTTCTCAAATAAAACCTAGGATTAAGTATTCCAGGAACCACCAACCTGCTATGAGAGATGATTCACGGAATGTCTTTGTCTTTGGACTATTTTGTTTGTTTCCAATAACAAGCAAACTTGAAGACGACTTTATTTTTGAAGGTGCAAAATGGTCTGTCATTCCCTCAAATGCCCGTATCTTTGGTTCTATCTTCTCCAACCTAGCATTGATCTCTTTCAGCTGCAACAAAAAACACCTAATTGGATGAGCACAATAAAAGTACCCACACTTTTGCTTCAATACACTCGCATGTGGCAATATAACAATTAGTTTTTGTACTCATAAATTCAGACTTGGCTGTGGCATCAACAGGAAAACTTTTACCACCATCATAATGGGCAATGCATAAGCTATATCCTGATCTCAGTGCAAAGAAATAGGACATTGAACAAAACAAGCTTTCTGGTTAGCAACAAGACCTAACCTCCAATATTTGATGGATGTACCTGGCTTGGGCGAATATTTTGGCGTTGAAGTTCCTCCCGAAACTGAGGTCCTCCTTGATGATACATTTCCTAAAAGACAAGGGTTTCAACATTTTTACAGAACAAAGAGACACCTATCAAAGTTATAGTCCATTCTTGCCCAAAAGAATTTTACCTGATAATTTTTATGCAAAATGACTGGCACTCTACTTCATGATAGAGATTTGCAAACACTACTTTTGATATATATAACCTCACCTCGTTTATATGTGAACGTACCTCAAAACATAAAATAGTTTCTTCCCTAGCATTGTTGTTTGAGTCTTCCAACAAATGTAACACCTGAAATAATAATGCCAGATTAAAGCATTATCATATGACACAACACTAAAAAGACAACTAATGACCACGCTAACTAACAATTTCACACAAGTAGCATAAGTACACAAAAGCACTGAGTAATGTCTATTTTTTTTTTGTTGATTTGATAAAAAACACTTCATGGTGTATTTTTTTTGGTTGATTTGATAAAGAGAATTGTGTAATGTCATTCTAAAATTAATGGAGGACAATCTACATACCGATGGAAGCACTAAACGATGGAAAGGAAGCTTGGTGGCAGCAAAAATACTAATAGTAGATGCAACAGTTCGAGCAAATTCTTCACGAACCCGCCAATTTTTATGTGTCCAAGCATAGCTTGCTGCTCTCTCCACAATTATTGTTGGTGATGATACCTGGCAGACACATTATATAATTTTAAAACTATTTGATGTACAAAACCAATTTTACTATTAATTGCACTTCAAAATCTAAAAGATACAAGAATGTCACTTTCAAATTATTTTGATAGTCACAACCTTTTAAACAAAATTCAAGGTTTCTATAACTACATCCAAGGAAATCAGAGACCATGTAAAATAGAGCATTCTATCAAATTGGATTTGTAAAAATTTATATCCTGGAGTCTTAATGAGAGCAATACTTGAGTCAGGGTCTCATAAACAACATACAATCAGAAACTGTAATCAACAAATATTGCAGGCCTTTACTTTTTAAGTTTTAACCAAAAGCTTAGAAGTGCAACAACAATAATAATGGCAAGCATCTAGCACAGAAAGAAACCAGAAAAACAACACTATAAACTGAATTCCTTCACACTTGGAGATACGAAAAAGGGGCAAAGGGCACCCTATCTCAAACAAAAAAAAGTATATATGCATAATTCTACTGAACATGGAAACTTTCTCTTAAAATGATAGTAAGACCAAGCCTCAATCAAGAGCTCATTTGCAACCATGCCAGTTTATGTTTTCAATAGGTGACTAATTATCGGGTTTAGATGAATCACAACAGATATCACTCGCTAAAGCAGGCAAGGTTTAGCAATGGTATTCACCCCTACTTACCACTTGAATATGTACACACTCTAGTTTAATAGGCAATAAGAAGTCTTCTTTGCAAAACCATGCGCATAGACAAGGTGTTATAAGTAGGATCTTCCTTTAATGCCAATGGTCAATGACATAATTGATAGCATTTATTTATTTATTATGGTTGTTGGCGCGATTGGCAGCATTCACTTGGTTTTAGAGACTATTTGGAAATGATAAAATATATTTGATGTTCGTCATTTCAAGTGAAAAGCTTCGTGCAAATTGTCCTCTTGCGCTTGATTATTACATCAAGTAAAATATTGCTAGTAAATCAAGTTCCACAATTTCTCACTGTGGTAGATGAAGCAGTAAAATTTCGGATAACTCACTGCTAGAAGAATATCCTACAAGCTAAAGGAAGATTTAAATGCAATAAACTAAAATTAAGTTTTAAATATAACCGTAAATTACTCCTAAGTGACTACTCTTTTCGTGTTATAAGGACTAACAGAGAGAATCCATGGAAAAAAATACAGAAGTATTACAATATAGATAAGATAAGATAATTTTATGATGACCAAGAATTTTACTAATTTTAACAAATCGCTTGCATTTATCCCAGAAATTGTGTAGATTCATTTGAGAATGGTTATGGTAACCTAGGATATTGAAAAAAGTTACAGCTTATTCCATATTGAGTAACCAAAAAAGAGAAAAAGAAAGAAAGAATGCCTCCATGAGAGCCAGCAAAAGCCTACGAGCAGCATCGTGCACGGGTTGTTTTCCATCTCCTAATCTTTCAACAATGGCTGGCAGCAAGGCATTGAAATGCAGCTTCATATGTTCCCTAGACAATGATGTCGCAAATGCAAGTTGCTCCCTCCTTCTGTGGCCACAGGTGTCGCGACGTGACACGAACCTACCATGTCTTCGGCTGGAGGAGGAGGAGAAGGCATCTAGGGAGACCATCCAGGCCAGCCCCTCCTCTTGGGGGTCAGCATCTTATCCTAAATGTTGGGATTCCCATGATTTGGCAGATTTGGCAATACCAAATGATGAGACAACATCAAACCACTTTGGGACCTCAGGATCTAGACCTCTTGGGTCCAGAGAGGGATCTCTCTATAAATACAAAGAATGATATATCTTTGAAAGCTCAGAATGAGCTATTAGGCTAGGTATGAAGCACAAGGGTTTTTTAAATGATTTGGTTGTTGGGTTGGAGATCATTAACTGAGAAGGTTAAATGGAATGAAAGGAATAAAGTAGCAGGATGTTTCGACAAAAGAAGATAAGTCTAGAAAGTGTCATCCATTGGGCTATGGAGTCATGAAAGGAGAATACTTGCATAACAACCAACCAAGGCTTTCCATAGGGCAAGTCATCTATACTAAAGGATATTTTAGATAGATGGTGGAATGGAACAATAAGGAGTGAAGGTGAAAGAAGGAAAGAAACCCAATTTTTGTCTGGAGATCAGGTCAGATATCATTTAAATCCAAGCCTGCTTTGACATAATCAGAGGCAACTCTCAATAGAACACAAAGGGTAGCTTAAGATCAGGTCAGAGGTCATTTAACTCCAGGCCTACTTTCAGCATACTCTCAATGGAAAAACAGAGTTAAGATTTAACACAGAACTAGGCCTAAGATCAGAGAAGGGCTTTTAACCTTCAATGCTTTTGACACTTGCTCGAAGGGATCTTAGAAAGGCCAATCTGTTGGAAAAGGACCCCAGTGGACAGGGCTAACTCTAAATCCCCGGTATCCCAATTCTTCCAGCTTAAACCCAACCAGAACATCTAAGCAAAAAACCCCAAATTCATACATCTGTAAGCATGGGCTAGACCAACATCTTTGACTGGTTAAATTACATGAATTTTCTCTTAGATACACATTCCACAGAAAACATCAAAGATAAGAAGAGTAGTGGGCCTTAAGGTACCATGCAGGGGTATATCCTAAGCTAGATTTACTGATTCTTATCAGAGAATAATGAACAGTATGATTAAATTGAAATAATAAAATTGCAGTAAGAGAAACATCACCAGAAATATAGACCGGGATCCTGTGAAATTTGCTTGTTCAATTTATGTGCAAAACCAGTCACATACTCTGAGCTCAATGGCCATTACAGTCCAAACTTTCTCCTCCCAGCCTACTAAATTACAAACTACTAAGCTACTTCCCCCAATAACAGTTCTAACAGTCGAATGAATCCCTACAACTAACAACAACCTTTACAATATGCTCTACGGGGATTCTTATAGGTGAGTGAGTAACTGTGGTAGTAGATGTACATTTAATTGATTCATTAAGACAGAGTGGAGGAAGTGTTCGTGCTTACTCTACTTAATTTCTATGCGTTACTGTGTGTACTCTTTAGGCTATTCAGAAGTTCTATCAGGATAACATTAACCTCGAATGTGTTCTTTGAAGTCCTCTCTGACGGTATGGTACTCTGTAATTTCCTTCTGAAATAAGCAACTTGGATGGAAAATCTGCAGGTCTTTCCATGCTCCATAACTGATGTCCTGACAGTCTTTAAGAAGCTCCTGTCAGCGTACTAACTGTTAGGGGCTCGAGGAGGCATGGAGAATGTTGTAGGAAGGTGTCTTTTCTAAGAAAATGCGTTATGCTGATGTTGTAACACTGATATGACTTATTAGTGTGCTTTGTCTTCAAACTGTGCCTTTATCCTTTGAACACGGGATTAAAACATTAAATCTTCAATTACGGGCTTAAATCCCTTAATCTGTCTCTGCTACTACACTTTTCTGCTGCTATGATGGTCTCTCTACGCTCTTAGTCATAGTGACCGTGATCGTAGAGACAGTGAATTTCTCACTCTGCAAACCCTGCAAAATACAATAACTCGTTATGAAATCCAGGGGAGTGGTGAAAGACTACTGCAGAGGCCTGTGGAATGGTGGACTTAGTTGGAAAGCGGGAAAAAATCACTACAGAATGGTGGAAGGATGACCTGATGAAGGTTTTGGGTAAAGAAGGTCATAGACCGTTCGATTGGATGAAACAATGGTGATCAACGGCCAGGATTCGTTGATGAAGGTGTTAATATGAAGTTAGGCGGAGAAAAACAACTTTAGCGTTGAAACACCAAAGTTTAACTTCGGGCAAATACAAAGAAAATCAATGAAAATGAATGAAAGTCGGGCACCTATGATGGTGGGACCCGGAGGGCGGAGGGCGATTAACTGTGGGCCGTTAGATCTCAGGAGGAGATCAATGGTGGAGGTTTACAGATGAAGTTAATTGGCAGGTCCGATGGGAACGGAATGGATGGAGCGTGATGCGATATGGGTTGTTAATCTAGATCAAACAGACAGTGACGATTAGATCGGGGATCGCCAATCGGGGGAGACGGAGGGTAACACATTAAAAAATTCCGATTGGCGATGATGCAATTGAGTGCTAGCCATCCAATTCGGAACAAGATTGATGGTGGAGATTAAATAGGCAGGGAGAAGGATGAGGGAAAATGAGCAGGTAGCAGTGTAATTTGGACCGTTTGATCAGAATGAATGAATGGTTGAGATAGAATCGCATCGGAGAAAGGCAGGGGTCGAAAATCCAATTGTTGAAGTTGCGATTATGCGTGGACCATTGGATCGGCGGAAAATCAATGGTCGGGATTGGATCATAGATCGCCAATCGGGGAAAATGGAAAGTGACACCTTAAGACTTTCCGATAGGCGATTTGCGATTTTGCAATGGCCGTCGGATTTGGCGGGGAGATCAACGGTCTATATGCGGTCAGAGAGTTTGAAAAAGGGATGAGGTGGGCACAGTGTGGAGTCGATGCTGGCCGTTAGATCTATACAGATCAACGACTGAGATTGCAGCGCGGTTCTACAGACCAAAACTTCATCGCATCAGAGAATTTCAGTTGACAAAGGAAATGCGCTCTCATGAACGCTCTGATTGTGATAAGCACCTGGGGCTTTAGCGCCTGGTCTCGAGCGCGGGTTATATGGTGGGGAAGTGGTTAGGGCTTAGCCGAAAGGGGCTTAGGCCTATTATAAGGTAAAAAGAGGGTTTTTGGGCTAAAAAACGGAGTTTTTAAGGCCAAACAGTGGGTTCCGGTAAGGCGGAAAAGGGATTTTTAAGCCAAATGAAGGGAGCCATAAGGTTTTAAAAGGGGAATTTTATGATTTAGAGGGTTAGTGAGGGATTTTGAGAGGAAATTTGTGAGGGGAAAAGGGGATGAAAACAGAGGCTTTGTGGGAATGAAATAAGGGGGAAAGGAGGCCTTTTGGAGCAAAATTCTTTCATAGGCAGTGAGGTTTTTTAAGTGGAAACAGTAGTGAGAATTATTCAAAGGTTGCACAACACAAAGAGGCTTCAAGAATGATATGTTTGCAGAGGAAATGTATTTCTTGAAGGCTCAAAAACATTTTAGCCACCTGTTTGCTTGTCAAAAATTTCATAGGTGGCTAACAGTGGCTCCACATGGGGATGGCATCTTCTTGAAGGTGTCAAGAATTCAAAAAATAATCTTTGGAGTATGCCAGATGCCTGGTACTTGACACATCCTTTTCTTTTCTTGGATCAGCTACCACAATCATGAAGATTTTATATCAACAGAAAACATTTTCCCAAACAACTACCTACCCATACTATTGTCCTAACATTTTTTCTTTTGGGTGCATTTGGACTTGCAGACCCTTTACATCATCAATTTTTTACAAAAATGAAGATAAACCTATTCTATTTCTACCCTTATTTCTCCATGAGACCAGATTAAACAGTTGGCCTCATAGCTTCTCTACCTAAACTAATATCTACTAGGATTAAATTGTCTAGCAGATTTCTTCTCTACATTCTAAGACAGAAATTGAAAAATATTCAAGCTAGGATTAGACTGTCTGGCTTGCTGGACTTTGCATAAATTAAAAGCCACTAACTACATGCTCACAGACTAAGCTTTATTGAGATTTTCCTACCTACTCTACTCTACTTGGAAATCTCTGATGTTCTAGGTGATACAATAATGCCAGTGCATCCAGTCAAGCAGTAACAAAAAACGATAGAAGCACTGACTGCTTATCAGAGACAACCATAGGTTACTCTGCATGTGGATCTTCAAAATTAAGGTCACCATCAGTGGTGACCACTCCTAATGAATTTGGCCTCTGAAAAGGATCAATGCTGGGGGACTTGAGCCAATCAGGGCCTCAATGTACTCTGCCATGGGATCGATGAACATATGATGTACACTTTCTTCTTTTAGGCCTTCCATGACTGGTAGGCTATCTGCATCCTGGATAGCTTTGATCACTACATCTTCAATGTGGCTCCGAAAGCCTGATCATCTTCTTCCTGCACATCGAAAGGCAGCGGAATCTATTCTTTCTTAGGGGGAGGGAGACTTTCCAAAAATTCTCTGGGGTATCTGAATTAATATGATTGTTCTTGTGAGTCTAATATTTCAATCTTGGCTTCATATCTTTCAACCACCAATTCTAAGAAAATCTTCTTAAGCACAGGTTTGAATTTTGAGCTAAGAAGAATAGCCCTTGGAAGGTCCTCCCATTCCATTTTTTCCAATTCACTTGATATTATACAATGACACTCTGCTATGAAACCCGGATGCATTTCTGCAAATTGCTCAGGTTCTTCCATTAGTGAAGTGTCTTGGTCTTTAGTATGGATGATGTTGTAATGCGACTGGTCTCCCAGTGGAGTCTTGTGAAAACAAAGATAATCAGTAGGCCTACTGATCACCAGTTGAGTCTTTTAGTCATTTAGGAACTGTGGAGTCGCTAGGTGGAGGATTTAAGATGTTCAAGGAGATTTACTGTCCACCACAGTGATTTACTACAAAATCAAGGCTAGTTTGGTCTTCTTTCCCAGCAGATTCGCCATTATGTGGTGATGAAAATGGGACAAATTACCGGATGTTATCAATTAAGGGCACTCAGATTCTTCCCCAGCAAAGTCGCCATTATGTTGGGGTTCCCATGATTTGGGAGATTTGGCAATACCAAATGATGAGACAACATCAAACCACTTTGGGACCTCAGGATCTAGCCCTCCTGGGTCTAGAGAGGGATCTCTCTATAAATACAAAGAATGATATATCTTTGAAAGCTTAGAATGAGCTATTAGGCTAGGTATGAAGCACAGGGGGTTTTTAAATGATCTGGTTGTTGGGTTGGAGATCATTAACTGATAAGGTTAAATGGAATGAAAGGAATAAAGTAATAGGATGTTTCGGCAAAAGAAGATAAGTCCAGAAAGTGTCATCCATTGGGTGATGGAGTCATGAAAGGGGATCACTTGCATAACAACCAACCAAGAATTTCCATAGGGCAAGTCATATATATTAAAGGATCTTTTAGATAGATGGTGGAATGGAACAATAAGGAGTGAAGGTGAAAGAAGGAAAGAAACCCAATTTCTGTCTGGAGATCAGGTCAGATATCATTTAAATCCAAAACTGTTTTGACATACTCAGAGGCAACTCTCAGTAGAACACAAAAGGTAGCTTAAGATTAGGTCAGAGATCATTTAACTCCAGGCATGCTTTCAGCATACTCTCAAGGTAAAAACAGAGTTAATATTTAACACAGAACTAGACCTAAGATCAGAGAAGGGCTTTGAACCCTCAATGCTTTTGACACTAGCTCAAGGGGATCTTAGAAAGGCCAATCTATTGGAAAATGACCCCAGTGGACAGGGCTAACTCTAAATCCCTGGTATCCCAATTCTTCTAGCTTAAACCCAACCAAAACATCTAAGCAACAAACTCTGAATTCATACATCAGTAAGCATGGGCTAGACCAACATCTTTGACTGGTTAAATTACATGAATTTTCTCTTAGATACACATTCCGCAGAAAATATCAAAGATAAGAAGAGCAGTGGTCATTAAGGTACCATGCAGGGGTATATCCTAAGCTAGATTTACTGATTCTTATCAGAGAATAATGAACAGTATGATTAAAATGAAATAAGACAATTGCAGTAAGAGAAACATCACCAGAAATATAGACCAGGATCTTGTGAAATTTTCTTGTTCAATTGATGTGCAAAACCAGTCACATACTCTGAGCTCAATGGCCATTACAGTCCAAACTTTCTCCTCCCAGCCTACTAAATTACAAACTACTAAGCTACTTCCCCCAATGACAGTTCTAACAGTCGAATGAATCCCTACAACTAACAAAAACCTTTACAATATGCTCTACGAGGATTCTTATAGGTGAATGAGTAACTATGGTAGTAGATGTACATTTAATTGATTCATTAAGACAAAGTGGAGGAAGTGTTCATGCTCACTCTTCTTAATTGCTCTGCGTTACTGTATGTACTCTTTAGGCTGTTCAAAAGTTCTGTCAAGTTAACATTAACCTCGGATGTGTTCTTTGAAGTCCTCTCTGATTGTATGGTACTCTGTAATTGCCTTTTGAAATAAGAAACCTGGATGGAAAGTCTACAGGTCTTTCCATGCTCCATAACTGTTGTCCTGATAGTCTTTAAGAAGCTCCTGTCAGCGTACTAACTATTAGGGGCTCGAGGAGGCATGGAGAATGTTGTAGGAAGGTGTCTTTTCTGATAAAATGAGTTCTGCTGATGTTGTAACACTAATATGACTTATTAGTGTGCTTTGTCTTCAAATTGTGCCTTCATCCTTTGAAAACGGGATTAAAACATTAAATATTCAATTACGGGCTTAAATCCCTTAATCTGTCTCTGCTACTACACTTTTCTGCTACTGTGATGGTCTCTCTGTGCTCTCAGTCACAGTGACCGTGATCGTAGAGACAGAGTGAATTTCTCACTTTGCAAACCCTGAAAAATACAATAACTCGTTATGAAATCTAGGGGAGTGGTGAAAGACTACTGCGGAGGCATGTGGAATGGTGGACTTAGTTGGAAAGCGGGCAAAAATCACTGCAAAATGGTGGAAGGATGACCTGAAGAAGGTTTTGGGTAAAGAAGGTCGTAGACCGTTCGATTGGATGAAACAATGGTGATCAACGGCCAAGATTCGTTGATGGAGGTGTTAATACGAAGTTAGGCATAGAAAAAAAACTTTAGCGTTGAAACACCAAAGTTTAACTTTGGGAAAATACAAAGAAAATCAATGAAAATGAATGAAAGTCGGGCACATATGATGGTGGGACCCGGAGGACGAAGGGCGATTAACTATGGGCCATTAGATCTCAGGAGGAGATCAACGGCGAAGGTTTACAGATGAGGTTAATTGGCAAATCTGATGGGAACAGAATGGATGGAGTGCGATGCGATATGGGTCGTTGATCTAGATCAAATGGATGGTCATGATTGGATCGGGGATCGCCAATCAGGGGAGACGGAGGGTGACACATTGAAAACTTTCGATTGGCAATGATGCGATTGAGCGCTAGCCGTTCGATCCAGAACAAGATCGACGGTGGAGATTAAATCGGCGGGGAGAAGGATGGGGGAAAATGAGCGAGTAGTGGTGTAATCTGGATCGTTGGATTAGAATAGATGAATGGTTGAGATCCAATCGCATCGGAGAAAGGCAGGGGCCGAAACTCTGATTGTTGAAGTTGCGATTACACGTGGACCATTGGATCTGTAGAAAATCAACGGTCGAGATTGGATCGGAGATCGCCAATCGGGGAAAACGGAAAGTGACGCCTTAAGACTTTCCGATTAGCGATTTTCAATTTTGCGATGGTCGTCGGATCTGGTGGGGAGATCAATGGTCTATATGCGGTCAGAGAGGTTGACAAAGGGATGAGGCGGGTGTGGTGTGGAGTCAGCGCTGGTCGTTAGATCTATACAGATCAACGGCTAATATTGCAGCGCGGATCTACAGACCAAAACTTCATCGCATCGGATAATTTTAGTTGACAAAGGAAATGCACTCTCATGAACGCTCCGATTGCAATAAACGCTCGGGGCTTTAGCGCCTAGTCTCGGGCACGGGTTATGTTGTACATATTTACTCCTGCATGTAAATTTTCGGTCGGCCACCTTTTTCAAATTTCCTTCAGACCTCTGTCGTGGCCTAAAACCTCATGCTCTTGCTTGATATTACCGTCCCCACCCGAGATTCCGCTCCACAAAGGTCAAAAACTCATAATTTAAATTTATCGGGCCCAGTTCTAAGATCTTAGCCCCCCGTGATTTGGCTACCATATGACCCGAGCCCGAAAACCACAATTCAAAAGGAAAAGGAGCTTATTGTTTTATATTTCGGGCGCAATCGTAATCGTTGGATTCGAAGCAAATCAACGAAGCGGAGATCGATTTATATGGTGGCCCCCGCGTCTGTATCTCACTGCAGAAACCGGCTGTATTGTTCCGCACCGCTTCCACCGGGCCGGCGGTATTTACCATAGGGGCAGCGATTCCACTAAGTACGTGCCACGTGTCCCTGAGTACGGTTTCCAAAACCGCTTTCCCGCGCATTAAAGTTTGTACAAAGATCGGGCAGCGGAACTCCCCCGCGCTGTTGGATCTGGCGATGTCAATCCAACGGCGGATATCTTCCAAAGTCGCTCGCCCGTTAACATGTGTCCACCGCATCCTGTGGCCCACCACCGCACTACTCCCCGTCGCCTCCTAACCGTTGATCCGTCTTCCAAGATCTGATGGCCAGAAATCAGTCTCCTCGTCTATTGACTCTGCTGCCACGTCACCTTTCCACCTGTCCTTCGTACATCCATGTGTCCTCGCCTCACGCGTCTGTAATATTCCTCCCCGCCATATGTATATATATGTGTTTTCATTCATATCCTTCATTTTTATTCATTTCTCACGTCCAAACTGTTCTACGTGGAAAATACGTGCTCCGTCTGTTCAATCAAAGTCTCCATTGTCTTTCCTCCACCACCCTGCATGTTCTTGTCATCTATTCGTGTCCACGATGTCATCATGACCTCTGCCTCCACTCTCCTTACCTCCGAGTCTGGTTTTTCTGATATATCTATGGGTTTTTCAGGTTTCAAGATAACAAGAAGGCGCTTTAAATTGTTGCCTCTGTTGCAGAGGTTGAGAGCATGTCAAAGGACGACATTCTGCTGGCGAAATTTAAAGAAAAAGCCGAGTGTAGGTGTGTGAAATGACCATCATTAAAGAAAACAAAGATATGAATCTCCAGAACCCTCCGGAGAAAATCAAGGCACGCTCCGCCCCACATTAAAGGTCTAGGATTTAAATTCAAAGTTAAAGCCCAAGAGTACAATACAAAATCGCAAGATATCTCAGGGTTTTATGGCAGCAGATTTTCCCTCTTTCAGTAAGAGGCAGAACATTGTATATATTGTTATTACTTGTAGATTTTCATTATCCAGCATTTATTTCTAAAGACAGATTGTAAAGTACAATCATTTATAGTTAGTCATTCACAGTGTGGGCGCGAATGTTTTCCGCCATTTTATTCAAATTGAGTCATTAAATGTGCTCCATCTTCCTCCTTCTCTAGAATTCTCTATCTTCTCTATAAAAACCCAGAAACAAAACATTGTAAGGGTTCCAGATTTCTATCAGCAAACTGTGCAATGAAAAGGCTTTTGTATACATTTTGTAATATTTGAGAATGTCTGAGTCCTGAATGTACATGATATTATGTTCAATACATCTTCAGTTCTTGCCTACAGGGGAATTTCTCATGATATATATTCTACTATAATTATTGTTCATACTTAGAATTAGTGGTTCACTATTTTATAGTATTTTATATGTTATATTGTTGTTCTTGTTAGTGCCTAGCAGGAACTGCCATGTTTGTTCTTCATTCTTTGCACTGAGTTGTAAAGGAGAAGGATGCTAAACGCCATTGTCATATAAGGATTCATAAATTAATATGCCCTTATGTGGTTTTGTTGTGTATCTGGTGTTCATCCATGTTAATCAATATTTTCTGTATTTCACCAACTACTTTATTTTGATCTCAAGATATTATTTTGAATGCCTCTGCTGTTAGTTTGTCTTCCCCACCATGCCTTCAGATGAGTTTTGCATTATGTCCCTACACTATTCTTATCCTAAACTCATCCTCTCATACATACTGTCCTGGCCCTAAACTACCTCAGTTAAGTCAGATATTTTTTAGTTCTTGGATTGACAACCCAAGCTATATGAAGAGCTCCTTGCTATATTAAGATGTCCTAGGCACTAGTCTATGGCAACTCTAGACTGTCTCTAGGGGGTGACTAAATTGTCCACAACATCTTTCTGGCGCCGTTGCCGGGGAACGAATTTAAGAATATCAGTTTCCCTGGGCCTCGAAAAATTGTTTTCACTCTCTAATCAGGTGAGCACAGAGAGTTGAAGAGTTTCATATCTCTCACCTTGGCGACTCCACTGCTTTTATTTGATAAATTTTATTGGTATTCCTGGCTCCTCGCAAGCCACATTTGAGGTCAGATACATCTCAATCAAAGACACCTTACGTGTCTGACCCAGAGAAGATCATTCATAAAAGAGTTTGGAAGGAGAGGAAGTCAGTTCGTGCTGAAAACCCTGAATATTCCGTTGAAGATTATCCGCCCTCTTCTTCTCAAGAGATCAGAACAGAAAATCCCGAGTTTTACTCAGAAACTCCACGTAGAGGAAGTGCCTGGATTAAATAAGATTTCCATCCTACTCTCGAGGCTAAGGAAATTAAATAGGTCACAGAAGTAGCTGTTGTTAATCGTGAACTATTCCCATCCACACCGCAGGCTTCTGTGCAATATATTCCCATTGTTATTCATACTCCACTTCCTCCTACTCCTCTCCCTTCATTTGTATCTTAGACTGTTGTACAACCCCCACCTCCTCCAATGGCTAATGTTCCTACTTTTCTATTGAAAAAATATGCTCCACTGGCCTTGCCCCAAGTGCTAAATGATATGCCACAGGATTACTTGAAGATTCTGCCAAGATTCAATGGTGAAAATGAAATAGATGCTCAGAAACATCTCGAGACCTTCTGCTCTTTTGCAGAGAACTTAAATGTCGAACATTTGGATGTGGTCTTGAGATTGTTTGTGCATTCTTTGGAAGGTGAAGCCAGAAAATGGTTCAAGACATTGGGAAATCGTTCTGTGAACACCTGGGACCAGATGGAGAATACTTTTCTCAGGAAGTGGGGAGAAAAGAAAGATCATGGTCAGTGTCTCACTGAGTTTAACACCATGAAGAAGAAACAAAATGAAGGAGTATCAGAGTTTATTAAAATATTCAACAAGTTATATTTGAGCCTACCTCCTGAAATCAAGCCCCATGAAACCGTTGCCAAGATAATTTTTATAGCAGCCTTTGATTTTGACTTTGGATTCTCACTGAGAGAAAGAAAACCTGCCACTTTAGATGATGCACAGTCAGATGCTCTGGAATTAGAAGAAAACTTTGCCTCCGCTGGGAAATTAAAAGGAAAAGTTGAACAAGATACTAGGAGGAGAGGCAAAGAAGAGGTTTCCACCTCTAATCAGGAAAAATATTTAGATAAAATGGATGAAATAAGAAAAATGATAAAGAAGATGGTCAAGCTTGAGCTGGAAGCTAAAAATGCAGCTCCCAAGGATTTCTATAATGCTCCAAACAGAGGATATAATCCCCAGTACAGAAGGCCCCCATTGCAGATATTGCCTAGAGAAGCAAAGGAACAACAAGACCAGGTACCTCATCCCCTATACCTAGAAGGACCAGCAGATGACTCCACTGGAGATGCAGCTTATGGATTAGAAGATTCAAATCTGGCTTTTTCAAATAATGATGATATGGAGTGCCCATTGCAAGATGAAGAAGAAGAAGCAGAGATTGACCATTATTGTAAGCAATTTGTTGATTTCATGCAAGCACAGTTCAATGTAAAATATGATCTCAGATCTTCAAGGAAGAGGACCCAGAATCGAGATCAAGAAGAGGAGCCACCTCAGAAAAAAGCCCTTGCTCAGAAGGAATCAGCAACAAAGAAAAGCATAGAAAAAGGTAAGAACCCTCTAAATATTCCCCCGTAGTCTAATGATCAAATTCCTTCTTCTTCAAAAATAGTCAGTCCTCTTAATGCTGAGTCTGTGTCAAAAGAAATTAAATCTTCAGCTGAAAATAAAGAGTCAAAAGAAGTAGTGATAGAAAAGCCCCCATCTGCTTTCAATCTGCAAAAAGAACTTGAGAAAATTAAGATCCCAGTCCCCCTGACTGAACTATTAAAACATCATGTATATCAGTCTCAAGTCACTTCCTTTATGCTTCCTCCTGAAATACCAATTGCACCTGATAGTCTAAACCTTCAAGAAGAAAGACCCATGGTAGTCTTTGGCCCACATGTCGAGGAGATAGATCCTTCTACGCCTCCCTTTTATGTCTCCTTAGTTATCCATGACCTGCTATTACACAATTGTATGTTAGATTCTGGGGCTTCCCATAATCTCATGCCTCTGTCTGTCATGGAGCAACTAGGACTACAAATTACAAGACCATACAAAGACCTATATTCATTTGATTCTAAATGAGTTAAGTGCTTGGGAATGATTAAAGATTTAGTGGTCAATTTGGCTCAAATCCCAGCAAAGAGTGTGGTCATGGACATTGTGGTTGCTGATATCCCAGCCCGCTTCGGCATGTTACTTTCAAGGTCCTGGGGTACAAATATTGGGGGATCAATTAAATTGGATTTAACATATGCTACTGTCCCAGTCTTTGGAGGCCAAGAAAGGAGGTTGTACAGGGAGACTAGATTTCTTAAAATGGTAACTAAGGCTGACTACTCAGAGAATTCCCCAGTTTATAACAAAGAGGGAGACTTCTCATGTTTGATGTTAGAAGAAAATAAAAATTGTGCTCATGAGCCCCTCTTTGGTCAAATCCAAGCTGAGCAGCCTAAAGAAGATCAGGAATCAGGAATTTGGACTTTTCATTTTGATGGAGAAAACTCAAGAGAAGGCAATGCAGCTGGGGTATTGTTGATCTCTCCTACAGGAAAATGGGTGCCACTGTGTTTTAAATTGGAGTATGAGGCTACAAACAATGTAGCTGAATATGAAGCACTATTATTGGGACTACAGACAGCTAGAAACATGGGCATCCAATGTTTAAAGGTCTTGGGAGACTCTGAGCTGGTGGTAAGACAGATCAAAAATCAATGCCAAACTAAGCATCCACGGCTGAGAGCTTATAGAAACGAAGTCTGGGACATGATAGAAAATTTCTTCTCAGCATTTAACATACAGTTCATGCCCCGGGAGCAAAACAGAATAGCAGATTCTCTTGCTGTGGCTGCCAGCACATTCCGTCCTCCTCAGAATCCACTTTTAAGATATGAAGTGGAGGTACGTTACAGACCATCCATTCCAGATAATATAAAGCATTGGCAGGTATTTGAAGATGATGAACAGATGAAGAGATTCATGGAGATAGTGGGAGAATTCTCCAATATGGAGATTGACGATAATGAGGAGGAAGAAGTTGGAAATATTGCAGAAAATAGATAGGAAGAGAAAATAGCAGGTAACAGAGTGCTGCAGCTGAAAGGTAATGTTATACCTAGAGGGCTGGTGCCTCTAGAAAGATTATTTAACAAAGATGACGTTCCATTGTAGCCAAGCAAGGTGACAGAAGAAGATCAAGTGGGAGACTTGAATCTGGGTACTTATGCTGACCCTAAAATTGTAAAATTATCTAAAAGAGTCCTAGAAGAATATAAAGAAAAATATTTGAAGTTTTTTCAATCTTATAAAGATGTATTTGCATGGTCCTATCAGGACCTAAAAACTTTTGATGTTAATATAATGCAGCATAAAATTCCTTTGAGGGAAGATGCGAAGCCTTATAAGCAGAAGCTCAGACAGATAAACCCTCTACTGCTTCCCTCCATTGAAAAAGAAGTCAAGAAGCTGCTGAAAGCCAAAATAATTGTGCCACTGAGATACTCAGAATGGATAGCAAACCTTGTTCCTGTTCGAAAGAAAAACGGAGAAATAAGGCTCTGTGTGGATTTCAGGAATTTAAATAGAGCATCATTGAAAGATAATTATCCACTGCCTAAGATGGACCACATCCTGCAGAAAGTGGTGGGAGCATCCAGAATGTCAATGATGGATGGGTTTTATGGGTATAATCAGGTAGCTGTATTTCCAGAAGGCCAGAAGAAAACTGCATTCACTACACCATGGGGAACATTTATGTATGCTAGGATGCCATTTGGATTAATTAATGCAGGGGCTACTTTTCAGAGGGCAATGGAAATAGCCTTTGTTGGAGAACAAGACAAGTTTTTGGTGGTATATCTTGATGATATCACAGTGTTTTCAAAGAATGATGAGGAGCATATTGAACATTTAAGAAGAACTTTTGAAAAGTGCAGAAGGTACGGCCTTTCTCTCAATCCTCAAAAATCTTTGTTTGCATTAGATGAGGGAAAAATCTTAGGGCACATTGTAACTAAAGATGGTGTGAGAATAGACCCTAAGAGAGTTGAAGTAATAAACAGTATTCCTCTACCGAGAAATAAGAAGGAAGTACAGGTGTTTTTAGGCCGAATAAATTTTTTGAGAAGATTTATTCCTAACTATGCTGAGATAGTTAGGCATATAACTGATATGTTGAAAAAGGAGAATGAAGTAAAATGGTCGCAGGAGTCTAGAGATGCATTCACAAGGATAAAACAAGCATTTGCTGAAGCTCCTATGCTAGATGGACCAGATTAAAACAAGCCATTTATGATCTTTTCATTTGCTTCACCTCATACGATTGCTGGAGTATTATTACAGAAAAATGAAGAGGGATATGAAAAGCCTATAACTTTCTTCAGTCAAGTGCTTTATGATGCTGAATTGAAATATAATATATTGGAGAAGCAGGCATATGCCCTGGTAAAGTCCCTTAAAGCTTTTAGAGTATATGTTTTGCAATCTCACATTACTGCATATGTTCCCACAACAGCTGTCAAAGACATTCTTGTTCAGGGAGACAGCGAAGGTAGAAGAGGAAGATGGATTGCAAAAATTCAGGAGTATGATTTGGACATAAAGCCTACTAAGTTGATTAAAGGACAGGGACTTGCTAAGATGTTATCTGAACCAAATCATCAAGCCTTGGGCATTAATTTATCCATGATAGCAAATGAAGAATCTGAAAAATGAGAAGAACAGCAAGGACTGGAGATGGCCACTCAAAAGGTACACATGAAATACCTGACTAGTCCTTGGTACAAAGAAATTGTTGAATATCTTTTAACACTTAGCTGTCCTCCGAGCTGTGATAAGATAAAATACAGATCTGTAAGAATGAAATCCCAAAAATATATAATTGCTAATGGACAGCTATATTGGAGAGACCCTTCAGGTATATTACTGTTATGCCTCACGGAAAATGAAGTGGAGAATATATTGACGGAATTTCATGAGGGAATATGTGGAGGACATTACAGCTGGAGGGCAACAAATCATAAAATCCTGAAGGTTGGCTTTTACTGGCCAAAATTGTATACAGATACTTTTGCTTGGGTCAGAGCATGTGACAAGTGCCAAAGATTTGCAGAAAGACAGAAATTAGCAGCTTTGCCCCTGATTCCTATTCATGTGAATGAACCATTTCAGAAATGGGGATTAGATTTTATAGGAGAGATACATCCCCCATCAAGTGGCCAATATAAATGGATACTAACAGCCACAGATTATTTTACGAAATGGGTGGAAGCCATACCTACTAGAAATGCTACAGGTGCTGTGATAATGAAGTTTATGGAGGAAAATATCATATCTAGGTTTGGCTGTCCTGCTAGAATTGTAACTGATAATGCACAAGCTTTTAAATCTGCCAGGTTTGTAAATTTTTGCCGAAGGTATAACATTATATTGACTCACTCCACAGCATACTATCCACAGGGAAATGGTTTAGCAGAGTCTTCTAATAAAACCCTGGTGAGGACCTTGAAGAAAACACTCAGTGAAAATCAGAAAAACTGGGACTCCCAATTAAAATTTGCTCTATGGGCAAATAGGATAACCAGTAAGAGAGCAACAGGAAAATCTCCCTACGAGCTGGTATATGGTAGAGCGGTTGTGTTTCCTGTGCAGTTGGCGTTGCTGGTAGCGCGTTTTATGCAGGAAAATCAGGAAGAACCAGATGACATGATCAGAAGGATTAATCAGCTGGTAGAATTGGAGGAAACACGGAACCAGGTGAATCAGATATTGATAGAATATCAAGAGAAAATGAAGAATGTATTTGATCAACATGCAAAGGATAGGAAATTCCAAGTTGGAGACCTGGTTCTCAGGTGGGATGTTCGAAGAGAAAAAAAGGGGAAGCATGCTAAGTTTGATCCGCTATGGTTTGGTCCATTCAAAATCGTGAATCAAGGAAGAAATAATACTTTCACGTTAGAAAACCTACAGGGCAATCCGCTGGATGCCCCTGTGAATGGCCAATTCCTCAAGCCATACTTTCAGTTCTGACCCAGGCTGGGGTGCCTGACTGTATTATATTGTATATAAGCTATTTTAGTTTTTATTTTCATAAAGAAAGGGTGCTGGCAATTACCTGAAAAAGAAGCGCAGGGGAATTAAAAAAACAAAATGAAATATTCAATGGTCTGCGTGTTCTCGACATGTCCGAGGATGAACATTTTGTCCCTAGATGGAGCCGATGTTGTACATATTTACTCCTACATGTAAATTTTCGGTCGGCCACCTTTTTCAAATTTCCTTCAGACCTCCGTCGTGGCCTAAAACCTCATGCTCTTGCTTGATATTACCGTCCCCACCCGAGATTCCGCTCCACAAAGGTCAAAAACCCATAATTTAAATTTATCGGGCCCAGTTCTAAGATCTTAGCCCCCCATGCTTTGGCTACCATATGACCCGAGCCCGAAAACCACAAGTCAAAAGGAAAAGGAGCTTATTGTTTTATATTTCGGGCGCAATCGTAACCGTTGGATTCGAAGCAAATCAACAAAGTGGAGATCGATTTATATGGTAGCCCCCGCGTCTGTATCTCACTGCAGAAACCGGCTGTATTGTTCCGCACCGCTTCCACCGGGCCGGCGGTATTTACCATAGGGGCAGCGATTCCACTAAGTACGTGCCACGTGTCCCTGAGTACGGTTTCCAAAACTGCTTTCCCGCGCGTTAAAGTTTGTACAAAGATCGGGCAGCGGAACTCCCCCGCGCCGTTGGATCTGGCGATGTCAATCCAACGGCGGATATCTTCCAGAGTCGCTCGCCCGTTAACATGTGTCCACCGTATCATGTGGCCCACCACCGCACTACTCCCCGTTGCCTCCTAACCGTTGATCCGTCTTCCAAGATCCGACGGCCAGAAATCAGTCTCCCCGTCTATTGACTCCACTGCCACGTCGCCTTTCCACCTGTCCTTCGTACATCCATGTGTCCTCGCCTCACGCGTCCGTAATATTCCTCCCCGCCATATGTATATATATGTGTTTTCATTCATATCCTTCATTTTTATTCATTTCTCACGTCCAAACTGTTCTACGTGGAAAATACGCGCTCCGTCTGTTCAATCAAAGTCTCCATTGTCTTTCCTCCGCCACCCTGCGTGTTCTTGTCATCTATTCGTGTCCACGATGTCATCATGACCTCCGCCTCCACTCTCCTTACCTCCGAGTCTGGTTTTTCTGATATATCTATGGGTTTTGCAGGTTTCAAGATAACAAGAAGGCGCTTTAAATTGTTGCCTCTCTTGTAGAGGTTGAGAGCATGTCAAAGGACGACAATCTACTGGCGAAATTTAAATAAAAATCTGAGAGTAGGTGTGTGAAATGACCATCATTAAAGAAAACAAAGATATGAATCTCCAGAACCCTCCGGAGAAAATCAAGGGACGCTCCACCCCGCATTAAAGGTCCAGGATTTAAATTCAAAGTTAAATCTCGAGAGTACAATACAAAATCGCAAGATATCTCAGGGTTTTATGGCAGCAGATTTTCCCTCTTTCAGTAAGAGGCGGAACATTGTATATATTGTTATTACTTGTAGATTTTCATTATCCAGCATTTATTTCTAAAGACAGATTGTAAAGTACAGTCATTTATAGTTAGTCATTCACAGTGTGGGCGCGAATGTTTTCCACCATTTTATTCAAATTGAGTCATTAAATGTGCTCCATCTTCCTCCTTCTCTAGAATTCTCTATCTTCTCTATAAAAACCTAGAAACAAGACATTGTAAGGGTTCCAGATTTCTATCAGCAAACTGTGCAATGAAAAGGCTTTTGTATACATTTTGTAATATTTCTGTATGAAGATTCGGAGCCCGTAGGGTCTCAGTGAGGAGGAGTTATAGCTGTAATGAGGATTCTGGTCTTTGGTATCTCACAGTATGTAATTTTCTCTTATGTGACAATACAATATCTCATTTCATGCTATTTATCTTCTTATATCATGTTCTAGAATGCGAGTGGCTCACTAGTTTGCAGTAAGGATTCATCTTAGTTTATGCCCTTTCTGGGATTAGTCAAGCGCTTTAAATAGGCCTAGTCATGATATACTGTTCCATGTTCATCTCTTCCATATTTTCTGCTATATTAGTTGCATGAGAAGGATGCTTTTAAAACGCCATTGTCATATAAGGATTCATAAATTAATATGCCCTTATGTGGTTCTGTTGTGTATCTGGGTATCAGTCCCATGTTAACTAATATCTTCTTTATGTTTCCTCACTACACTCATTTCCTGATATTTGATTTCTGTGATATATTATTTGAACTGGCCCTCTTTACAGTAAGCTATCTCTTAACTGTCTGATGCCTTCGTATTAGAGTTTTGCATTATGTCCCTACACTATTCTTATCCTTGTACCAGCTTCTGAGAGAGATTGGTTCCATTCTAAACTAATTTCCTTGTTTAAAACAAGAGATAGTAAGTGAGCTTTTGGATTGACAACCCAAGCTATATGAAGAGCTCCTTGCTATATTAAGATGTCCTAGGCACTGGTCTATGGCAACTCTAGACTGTCTCTAGGGGGTGACTAAATTGTCCACAACAGGTTATATGGTGGGGAAGTGGTTAGGGCTTAGCCGAAAGGGGATTAGGCCTATTATAAGGTTAAAAGAGGGTTTTTGGGCTAAAAAACAAAGTTTTTAAGGCCAAACAGTGGGTTCCGGTAGGGGGGAAAAGGGATTTTTAGGAAAAATGAAGGGAGCCATAATGTTTTAAAAGGGGAATTTGATGATTTAGAGGGTTAGTGATGGATTTTGAGAGGAAATTTATGAGGGGAAAAGGGGATGAAAACAGAGGCTTTGTGGCAATGAAATAAGGGGGAAAGGAGGCCTTTTGGAGCAAAATTCTTTCACAGGCAGTGAGGCTTTTTAAGTGGAAACAGCAGTGAGGATTCTTCAAAGGATGCACAACACAAAGAGGCTTCAAGAATGATATGTTTTCAGAGGAAATGTATTTCTTGAAGGCTCAAAAACATTTTAGCCACCTATTTTCTAGTCAAAAATTTTATAGGTGGCTAACACTAACCATAAGAAAACCACTTGGGGCCCCTCTCCAGCAATCCGACCACCGGTTCCTTTTGACCACCATCTTCTCCCCTCTGTGTTCTGACCACCACCCCCAACTCCTCCACCACCCACATTAACTTCTCCTCGCTCCCATGTTTTTCAATTTAAATTATCAAAAAATCTCATGTGAACCATCACACCTTCTCTGCAATCATTTTCAGTTCATGGCATTGAGTCAAACAGGAGCGCAAACCAATCAATCAGTTTCTTAAAAGATCTATGCATTGTAGGGGAGGCCCAATGATCTATATTCCTTGAGATTTTGGTTGAAGGCGAAGGATTATTTGGTGTTGACTTGATTTCTTCGTGTCAAATCGAATATATGCCATCCTGAACACGCCTTTCAACATCCTTTTCATATGCATCCTCCACTTCACCAATCCGGGGATTCGTACAATAGACCTCCTGAAATAAAGTTTTGTTCACCATGATTTGAAAATTGAAACTTTCTAAGAATAAAAACAACCTCCCCAAGATTCGTACAATGGACCTCTTCAATAAATTTTCAACAGGAGTTTGATCACTAAGCCTTCTAGTTTGAGTTCATTGGTTGTAAGCAATAGGCCTAGAAAGAGACAACTAAGTAAAGTTTCATACATACTCTATACAGCAATTAGTTCTTTAAAGGCAATGGGAAACGGGTTGGCGTGCCTGCAGCGGATGGGAAAACGGTCTCCGTCTCCCAGGTCGGTCCACGGCGGGGAAAATTGGGAAAACAACGTTGTGAACCTGATATATTTACCTATAATACTCTGTTATCTGCCTTGTGCAAGGAAAGGAAACACGAATCATGGAAGCCCTGCCACAGGAAAGGTTCAGGCGATTCAGTTTGATTCATTCAACCACAAAAATTCAGGTTAAATTGTTGTGTAAATGACGTTAGAACAAAAAGGGATAGAACCCTCACAAGGCTCAAGCTAATGACGAGATTTCAGTGAATCTTACCCAAAAAAAAAAACGATGTTGAATCACGAAATCTCAGTGAATATTAACCCAAAGAAAACGCAGAGCTCTCAACAAGAACCTCTAAAAATCTAGAACACGACGACCCGTTTGTTACTGTTGCTCTAGCTCTATGGAAGCGCATCGGGTTGAGGGCGGGACTTGGGACGCAAGCATAGAGAAGCGTGTTGCAGTGGTGTGACTAGGCGTTAGGAAAAGTCACAACGCTACAGAGGCGTCAGGCAGAGCCGCAACGCTACAGAGGCGTCTAAGACAGAAAAATGAAAAGTGAAATAACAGCTGGTAACAGGGCCAAATGGAAAATTTTAATTGGTTAGAGGAGGTGCCACATGTCAAAATTTTACTGGCTGGAAGGGCGATAAGAAAGGCTTCTCATTAGTTGGGGTGAACAGTGTTTGCTCACCCCAAGCCAACAAAGAGAATGCATTTCAACGTAATTAGCCCTATATGCATCACACTCACACATTTATTTTAAATATCAAGCACCTTCATTGATTTTAAATATCAAGCACCTTTCCCACATGTTCAATTCTAACCATCCATTATCTCCTCCCATGTTTATCTAAATGATGAGATATATTTGATAGATTTAAAATTTTTAGTTGCACACTCATTCTACTCTTGGTTTTCTCTAAAATTTGAAAAACAAAAATTTACTTAAATGAGATATATTCTATTTTTTAGGGGTTTTGTTATATATAGGTTAATTCGGGAGAATATTTTTTATGAATATTTACGATAAAATATAATATTAAGAAATTAATCCAATTATTTTACATAAAATATGAGATACATGTAAAATAAATTTCTACCCAAATGATTTTACTTCAAAAAACAAGGTAAGAAAATAATGCATTTGATTTCGAAGTTATTATGTAACTTTTATGAATGTGATGCAGGAAAGTTAATTGGAGATGCATTAAATTTATAGGCATAAATATTTTAACTTGGTTTGAATACATTATCATAGCTTCAACAAGATGCACATTAATCTAAAATAGCATCAATCCTAAGGTTGTTATTAAAGGAGAAGGGAGAAGTTATAGAAGTGGAAATGACAAACCAAATTGGAATGAAATAAAAGGGTCGGAAGCTATCAAAGCTAGGGAGTTTTTATGCAAGGGTGGGATACTACACTCGAGATCTCGATGAGCTAGAACTTCAAGTATTAGATCGAAGATCAACCAATATATTTGTCCCCCACAATGCATATTCGATCCATATCTTCTTATTGTGAATATAAAAAATTTCTTATGTGAATTTGGAATATTTTATTTTTTATTCAATTGTACAAATTTATAAGATCACAATTTAGTCAATGAAATAATTATTCACAAACTGTGATCATGTATTAATGTTTCCTTAACAACTTTAATCATTGATTAAACTATTATAGAAAAACATACAATATTTCCTATATATTTTTTAACTTTTGAGTTAGGGTTTGATTTATATATCTTCATGAAACTTCCAGATTAGTTTGATATACATTATCACTAATTATTCATGGTAGCTATAATTTTCAAAGATTGAATCTTGTAGAGTTTATAGTTGCTTTGTAAGTTATTAAACTCACCTGGTGGATTCATTGTTTTCATGCATACAAGAAATTTCTTGATATAAATTTAATACACTTTCTATTATTAAATATATTTTTAAATACTAACGTTAAGACCATTTATGTTTAATATATTTGTCTTCTTCTATGGTTGATCAATACCAATCCTATTCACTTAGGAATATCCTTCTTCTTAACCTACCACATTTTTTCTTAACCTACCACATTTTTACTTTGAAGAATTTTTGTTATGGGAATGATGATGGCTATTGGATATTTTTCGATCAACATGTTTTAATTCGAGTGTTTATTATCTCCAGTCTATTATTAACCCCTCACATATTTTATCTCATAATCAATCATTAATCTAGAAAATATAAACACTTTTAAATGATTGTTCCAAACTAATTATCAATTGTAATATGTCGATGGTCAACCCATATGGTCCAAGGGCCAACCTAGAACCTAAATCAAGGAGATATTATTGACTTTCATTGGGTGTTCTGGTATCGATCCTTAATAAGGTCAATATGGGGAACAACACCTTTCAAATTGAATCTTGAATAATTGAAGATGGAGGAGTTTGTAAACAAGATAAGATATTGTTGGAAATCCTATTGTTCAACCTTAAGGTAATATTCTCAATTCAATTTCAAAAAATATGAAAGAGGAAATGAAGCTATAAATCCAACAGGCTAAGGATAAAAAAATAGAAAGATGACAAGCTCCTCACATAACTAGAAGAAATTTTGGAGACACTATATAATGGTGAAGTTTTTAGGTATTTGAATGAGGCTTAGAAGATGGAGGTGGATGTTATAGATGAAAGAAATATGAACTTATTAATAGGAAAAGAGAAAGAATGGGAGATCAAAACCATAGCCATATGGCTTCAACAAGGTGATGAAAATTCCAAGTTCTTCCATAAATATGGATACAAAGGAAATATTTGAAAATTTAACAAAGGAAATGGAAATTTGGAAAATAATTTTAATGACATATCAAACTCGGGTCAACTACTTCTCAAATATTTTCAAGGAGAACTCTCATGATACTATTGTTGAAGTAATCAAGTTATCGAACCCATTCCCTAGTTTTATAAATCGGGAGGATAATATGGGTTTGATGAAAGAAGTGGGGAAAGAGGAAGTGTAAGAAACATTACATGTCTTCCAAATGGATAAAGTTTTAGGTCCATATGGCCTCCCTGTGATATTTTTTTCAAATTGCTATGAATGTATTGAAGATGATCTTAGAAAGGTGGTGGAGGGCACTAGAACCACTTGAAAAATGTTAGGACCCTTCAACACTTCCATTATAGATATGGTTCCAAAAGAGAATAACCTAACATCATTTGGAAAAAATCATTCCAATATCATTATGAAATTGTATCTACAAAATTATCTCAAAAGATGTTACCATAAGAATAAAAAAGGTTATTATCAAAAAAAATTCCTGGAGAGTGATTTGGGTTCTTATAAGGAAGACAAATTTATGAGGAAATCGAGATAACACAAAAAATCCTTCACTCAATCAAGGTTAGAAATCAAATAGCATTGGTCATGAGAGTGGACCTATTTAAATCCTACAATAGAGTGAGAAGGCTTCCCCTAATATTTATACTTATTCATTTGGGGTTCTATCATCAATTTGTGGTATGGGATATGAGTTTCATTACCTTAATGTCAATTTCCATATTAATCAGTGAGTTTTCATCCCTCCTTGTCAAACTAGGTATAGGCCCAAGGTAGGATTTCCCACTATTTTCTCTCCTTTTAATTCTCATAGCTAAAGGTCTAAGTAGGCTAGTAAAAGAAGTTATATAACATGGTAGTTTAAAAGGGATTGTTGTGAAACCAGCTCCAAAAATAGAAGAAAAGAGATATCAATGCCTTAGAAATAAGCCACTTCGAGGGGGCAACCTCCAATACATTACATGAATGAACAATTCTTGGATTATTCAAATTACAAAACCCTCTTTCTATATATAGGAGTCCATGGGGCCACAATGTAATCCTAGTGGGGCAACAATGTAATCCTAGCCGACCTAACAATAATAATTTAAGGGCACAATAATAACAATATGGGGGTTACAAGGGTACAATAATAACAATAAGGGGGTTACACTAACAACAATAAGGGACTATACTAGTAATATAAGGACCTAACATGCCTCTCTCCTTCAAAAAAGTGTTGTCCTCAACGCTTGAGTAGCTCTGGGTGCTTCTGTATAAAATTCTCATCCTCCCATGTAGAATCTTCAGTGGGTAAGTTCTTTCACTTGATGAGATACTCTGAAATTGATCGATTCCGTAGTTGTCGAGTTCTTGTTTCCGTGACCGCTTCCGGTTCCAATATGATTTTTCCTTCCTCATCAAGTTCTGGAAATATTGTTTGAACTGAATATTTTCACCTATAACCTTCTTTAAGCATGAAACATGGAAAACTGGATGTACTCGCGAAGAAGCAGGAAGCTCCAATTTGTATGCCATAGTACCACTCTTTTGCAACACCTTGTAAGGACCATAGTACTTTGGCGATAATTTATTATCCTTCTTAGCTTGCTTGAGGGACATTTGTTTGTATGGTTGTAGCCGTAAAAATACCCAATCTCCTACATCAAAACTTCTCTCGCTACGATGTTGATCTGTCTGTTGTTTCATTCGATTTTGTGCCAAATTCAAGCTGTCCTTTAAGAGTTGGAGAACTTCTTGTTGATGCTCGATGTGATCTTCCACTGCTTGAATCTTCGAATTTTCTCTTAAATATTATGTGATGGGTGGTGGATTATATCCATAAAGTGCCATAAATGGGGTCATTTTTGCTGCAGTATGGAAGGAAGTGTTATACCACCATTCATCTAGAGGTAACCACTTAACCCATTGTGTTTGTTTATCAGATAAAAAACATCGAAGATATCCTTCCAAACATTTATTTACTATCTCAGTTTGACCATCTGATTGAGGATGATAAGATGAGCTATGAGCTAATTGAGTACCCAAACAAGAAAATAACTCCGTCCAAAAATTTCCAGTAAAAATGGGATCTCTGTCGCTCACAACAACCCTTGGGCTTCCATGTAGCTTTTGAATTCTATCCATAAATGTAGTAGCAACTGTACTTGCTTTAAATGGATGAGATAATGCACAAAAGTGTGCATACTTGGTAATTATATCAACTACCACCATGATGACACTCTTTCCTTCGGACTTAGGTAAACCTGTGATAAAATCCATTGAAATCTCCTCCCAATGTTGACTTGGAATGGATAAAGGTTGTAGAAGACCCGGGGTATTAATTGTCTCAACTTTATTCTGCTGGAAAACCAAACATTCCGCCACAAACTTTTGAATATCAGATTTAAGGCCATCCCAAAAAAAATCTTTCTTCACCCTGTGGTAAGTTTTTAAAAATCCTGAGTGTCCTCCTAAAGGAGAAGTGTGCATTTCCAGAAGAATATTTTGTTTTAGTTGGGAATTCTTACAAAGATATAAGCGATCTTTGTACCATAAGGAATCATTTTTCCAACTAAATGTATCAGATGTACTAGGATCTTGCCGCAACTTTTGAATGAGTGTCCATACATCTTTGTCCTTCTTCCATTCATCTCTTGCTTCGGTTATCCAATCTGGTTGGATAATAGAAATGGCACAAAGCAATGCTTCCACCTCTTCATTCTTTCTTGAGAGTGCATCTGCAACAACATTAAGCTTTCCTTTTTTGTAGATTATTTCAAAGTCATAACCCAACATCTTTGTGACCCATTTTTGCGGCTCTTCTGAAGATAGTCTTTGTTCCAAAAAGTGTTTAAGACTATCATGATCAGTTTTTACCTTGAAGTGTCTTCCCATTAGGTAAGTTCGCCATTTCTTTAGTGCATGCAGTATTGCTAACATTTCCTTCTCATAAATAGGTTTCTGTAAATACTTTCCTTTTGATTGGACGACTTTCAAAAGCAATGGGTCTTCCTTCTTGCATTAAAACCGCACCAATTCCATTTCCTGAGGCATCACATTCCACAATAAAGGTTTTCGTGAAGTCTGGCGTAGCTAAGACCGGTGCTAAGCACATTGCCTCTTTAAGACGTTCAAAGGCCTTAGTTGCTTCAGGAGTCCATGAAAATGCATCTTTCTTCAATAATGTTGTTAGAGGTGCTGCTATTCTCCCATAATTCTTAACAAACTTGTGATAATACCTTGTTAACCCAAGAAATCCTCGCAACTACTTTATGGTTGTGGGGACTTTCCATTCCTTAATGGCTTTAATTTTGTTAGGGTCTACCTTAACACCCTCGTGAGATACAATATGACCCAGATATTCCACCTCTTGTACTCCAAAGAAACATTTGGATTTTTTTGCATATAATTGTTTCTCCTGCAATAGTTTGAGCACCCTGTCAACATGTTCAACATGATCCTTCCAAGACCTGCTGTAGATTAGTATATCATCAAAAAATACTACCACAAATTTTCTAAGGAAGGATTTGAAAATGGAATTCATCAACCCTTGAAATGTAGAAGGTGCATTGGTAAGGCCAAAAGGCATGACCAAAAATTCATAATGACCCTCATGAGTTCGAAATTTTGTTTTCGGAATATCTTCAGTCTTCATTCTAATTTGATGATACCCTAAACGGAGATCCAATTTGGTAAAATAAATTGCTCCATGTAATTCATCCAATAATTCATCAATCATAGGAATGGGAAATTTATCTTTAATGGTGAGCTTATTGAGCTCCCTATAATCCGGACACATGCGCCATGATCCATCCTTCTTGTGTACCAATACTACAAGAGCAGAGAAATAACTTTGACTAGGTTGAACTATACCCACCTCTAACATTTCTGCAATCATACCTTCAATTTCGCCCTTTTGGACATAAGGATATCTATAAGGCCTGATGTTTGGAGGAACACTTCCTGGAATCAAATGAATAGCATGATCATGATCACGAATAGGTGGGAATCCTTTTAGAGTTTCAAAAACCTTGGAATGATTGTCCAAGACTTTCTGGAGATCTGCAGAAATAGATGATTTTGATGTTGGAACTTCTAGTGAGCATAATTGTGCAATTATTCCTCATTGTTATTTATTTAGAATCTTTGGCATGACATTAGAGATTATTATCTTTCCTAGCTTCCCTGCAATACCCCGTAATTCGACTTCCTTTCCTTCTGAAAAAAATTTCAAGAAAAATTCTTGAAAATTAAAAGCTACCATCTCCAAAGATTGTAACCATTGTACTCCTAGTACAACATCAGCACCTCCCATAGGAATGGAAATCATTGGACTATTCAATGCATATTCCCCCATGGCTAGCTTGATATTATGGCATTTTCCAGAGAAATTTATAGTTCCTCCATTTGCAACCATCACTTGACATTCTGGTGTTGGGTATAGGAAACAATTCAATTCCTTGGCTACCTTACAATGAATAAAATTATGGCTGCTACCTGAATCAATCAACACTATTACCTTTTTCTTCTTGATATGTCCTTCTATCTTGAGAGTTTGAGGAGTGGTAATTCCTGCCAGTGCATTACACGATATGGTCGGATTCATTTCTTCCTCTTCTAGGGCTGGTTCCTTGTGTATATCCTCTTCTTGTTCATTTTCTTCTTCCTCTTCACAATCTATGTAAAATAATTTCTTCTCAGCACACTTATGACCTTTAGTGTATTTGCTATCACAACTGTAGCAAAGCCCTTTTTTTCTTTTTTCTTCCAATTGTTGTGGTGTCAACCTTGTAGGTTGTGGAAATCTAGGAGTAGCAACACTTCCCTCTTTATAGAAGTGAGTGGTAGGCTTCCTTGTCGCCATAATTTTACATTCAATTTTTCTTTCCAACCTTAATGCCTTCTCCAATGAATCAGGTTCCAAAACGCGAACTTCATGTTGGATGTTATCCTTTAAAGTGCCTATGAAGAGATCAATCCTGTGTTCCTCTGGAATATCAGTTACCCTTATATTCAATTTTTGGAAGTTCTCAATGTGCTACCCCACTAAACCCTTTTGTTTGAGATTTATCAATTGGCTAAAGAAGGTGTTGCTCTTTGTATCCTCATAATGTGCTATCATTTCCTCCGTAAAAATTGACCAAGTGACAATTTTTTTACGGGAGCAAAGCCATCGATACCATACAAATGTATTTTGTTCTAACTGTAAAGTTGCAATGCGTACCTTTTGTGTGTTTTTCACATTATGGAGATCAAAATATTGCTCCATCTGTAGTATCCATGTTACAGGATCCTTTCCATCAAACTTCCTCATATCCATTTTTGGAATATGGTGGTTCTTCACGCCAACATTAGATTTTTGAAATCAGGATAAACATTTATTTTGTTCTCATCATGAGTTTCCTCTACTATCTTTTCACCATTATGAAACATTTCTTGTATCATCTTTGTCAAACCTTCCATGTCTGCTTTTCGATCATTCTTCATGTTTTCCATTTTCTCATCAATCTTAGCTTCCATGTCATCCATCTTAGATTCCATGCCAGCTTCCATGCCATCTATCTTAGATTCCATGCCATTCTTAAAACCATCCATCTTATATTCTGTGTCTTTCTTCAAACCATCCATCTTAGTTTCCACGCCTTCTTCAAAACTTCCATGTCATTTTTTTTTTCTCTTTGGGAGAGCGAAATTTGTTACACTTGCTCTTGTAATTTTGATATGCCATGTTTCCATTCTTCATCTTCATGATTCATAAGAGAGCTTTCTAAAGGCTTAATGGGTGTTGAATTCTTTTTAGGGGCCATTTTAGAATCCAATACTGATATCTATTCTACAATATGCCCTTGGAATCAATTCAACTTGATTCTCCAAACAAGACTTATGTAATTCAGGAAAAAAAAATACACACCTTTTACTTTCTTTTGAGGAGCTCAATATTGAAATTGAATTATCTATATAATTTTGGATCCTCAATATCTGAAATTCAGCCCTATAGTAGCCCTCTAAAGCTTCTTTCAAATGCCACAGTTTTGATCTGATTTGGATTCTTCAAGGAAAATTTATGTCCAATCTCCCACAATGACCCAATTTTGGACTGTTTCAGTAGAGCGAACTTGTATGACTTTCCACGTGTCACCGTTTCCTCCTTTGGCTCTGAAATTGAGAGACTGAAAATTACATTCTGTGTACTTGCAACCACTTTTTACAGCATTCCAATCATATGCTCAGAGAGAGAGCTATGAATATTTTCCCACGATCACCTCTTTGAGATGAAATTCAGAAGCCTCAAAAATCCCTAACTTCCACAGATCATATCTCTGAAAATATTGTGAGCCAATATCTGAAATTTTTCGAAGATGTTCCTTAGGATTGCGACTTCACACTCTAAAAATTTCAGCTTCTGAACCTTGGTAGAAAAAAATTATTACGAAAATACCACAATAACCTGTTTAGGTTAAATTCAGGAGCCTGCAAAATGACCTAACTTTCACAGATCATATCTCCGAAAATATTGTGAACCAAGCTCTGAAATTTTGCGAAGATGTTCCTCAGGAGTTTGGCTTCGCACTCTAAGAATTTCATATTCTGAACCTTAGTAGAAAAAATTTATAGCGAAAATTCCAGGATGACCTGTTTGGAGCAGCGAAACCCTAGAATCTCAAAGCTCTGATACCAAATGTTGTGAAACAAACTCTAAAAATAGAAGAAAAGAGATATCAACGCCTTAGAAATAAGCCACTTCGAGAGGGAAACCTCCAATACATTACATGAATGAACAATTCTTGGATAATTCAAATTACAAAACCTCCTTTCTATATATAGGAGTCCATGGGGCCACAATGTAATCCTAGTGGGGCCAGAATGTAATCCTAGCCGACCTAACAATAATAATTTAAGGGCACAATAATGACAATATGGGGGTTACAAGGGTACAATAATAACAAGAAGGGGGTTACACTAACAACAATAAGGGACTATACTAGTAATATAGGGACCTAACAGGGATATAACAATGGTCGAGCATGTAACATAGGGCACCTATTATTTGTGAATGACATTATGATTTTGTGTGAAGGTACCAAAATAATAGTAGAGAGATTTAAAATACTTTTGGATTTATTTTTCAAAGATATCGATATGGCTATTAAATTTTTACAAATCCACTATTTCCATGTGAGACGTCATTGAACAAAACAAGGTCACTTCTCTTTATTGTTCCCCTACTAGATGATTGGATTAATTACACCGGGGACTAAAGTACAAGGGTTTCCACGTAAAACCTAATTTGTATAAAAAATGTGATTCACAATGGCGAGTTTTCAAGGTGGAAAAGAGATTGGCCATTCCAAGGGCTAATGGATAATGGGGACCAAAAAACACTTTTTGCTTCTCCAAAGCTCTTGCAGTAGAGAAAAAAATTTATTTGGAGGATTTTATATGGAAAGTGAATATTGATCTAAGTAAGAAATGCAAAATATGTTGTCCCAAATGGTGAGCCCTGGTATTTCACCAAGAGTGTTGCAATTCCAAGGGCTGCCCTACTTTACTTTATCAACCTGGGGTTCATACAAAAACAAGTGCATTATGTTCATTTCATCCTCTTCTGATTTACGAAAGGGTGTTATTTCTAAGGGTTCTTAGTGAAGTCTATCACACTTCAATGAAACTAAACTAAATTGTAGAAAGGAAATGACAGAAGGAAACTAAATTAAATCGCTGCAAAAAAATGACAGAAATGAAACTAATTTAATTTTCAGAAAAGGAAATGAATGAAAAGAAACTAAACTATATTTCTGAAAAGAAATGGAAGAAAGGAAATTGATTCTAAACCACACTTAACTTGGCCAATCAGCTAAATACACTCTATTTATCCTATGGTCTATCTATCATGCTTCTATTCACGCAACTAAGTGGTCCACGACTTAATTCTAATTAAGAAGAGCGTTGATTCGCATCTTGGAGGAAATAAAAGGGCTAAAGAGGCTAATGGAGGGCTTAACAAATGAAATGAGGCTTAGAAGTGGAAAGTGGGGGTTTAAACCAGATTAAGACTTTGTTGAAGCGCAAAGAGGCCTTCAAGTGGAATAATTCAAAAAGTGTGATGGCGGAGTGCGATACAGGACAAAGGTTACGATATGCGATGTTGTAATCACAATATCGCAAGTTTAAATGGATAGCAGAAGTGTTGTTCAGGGGTGGGAGCGAAATGCGAAGTGCGATGAGGTAAGTCCTGTGAAGTGCGAAGTGCGACAAGTGACGTGGCGGAGTTATCGCATCAGCAAAATGAGCGGTAAGTGTTATGTGAAAAAGGTAAATGGTGCTATTTGTGATTTCGCAATATCACAAACAGAAGTTGAAGCCGTAAGTGCGAACGGAACATGCTAAATAATGTGAAGTGCGATTGTGGCAAGGCGATGCGATTTGTGGTAAGTCTCGAAAGAAAAAGGGAAAAGGTGCGATCTGCGATATGCGATATCGCAATATTGCAATTGGCTACAACGAGCGGTAAGTGTTAAAGTAAAAGGGAAAAGTCGTGAAGTGTGATTTGGGAAGTATGGTCGCAGTGATTTCGAGGAGGAAATTCATGGGTCGGTTTTCAATGGTTTTTCAAGCATTATGCGTTAAAAAGGGTGCGGCAACCATGACCAATAAAAACAAAGGAATAAGGCAGCTGAATGGTTTGAGTGTTTTTAGGGAAAATGGTTAGAGCAACATCCAGAATGAGTGGAAAACAGAGGGAATGGAGGTGTAAAAACAATGTTCAGTCATGCAGACAGAGATGGAAATTGAAGCGGAAAGGCACCATGGAGCTGCTCTGGGGTGTTAACATTAATTCTTGCAAACAAACCGCCAGATTCATGCATGGGAAAACAGAAAAGAATACATGATAAAAAAATGAACAGAAAGCAGTTTTTGGGTCTGTGGGAAGATCTACCCTCCTCGAGCTCTACTAATAGAATTGAGAGGGGAAGGTTGGCGTCACAACTTTATGGATTTTATCAGCTATTCTACCACTCTATAAGCAAATTAAATCTACAGCAAAATACAATGGGAAGCGAACTAAAACATTAATAAAAATACCAACAAACTAGCTAAATGTTCAGAAGAAAAAAACTAGCTAAATGACATGAAGGAAAAGAATGAAAACGATAGAGAAGTTGAGGCACGTGAGTTGGGCCCTAACCAACGAGTCCAGCTCTCTGAAACTAGATCAATAAAATGGCATCTCTCTACTCATTTCATAAAAAATAACAGTCTTTTACATCCATAATATTTTTAACAAAACCTAATGGCTTTACAGCAAAAATTTGAATCCAATGGAATGGAATGGAATGGAAGTGGGATGGAATGGAAGAAGAAGCAACTAGAATCAATTCACTGGCTAACTAACTAACTAACTAACTAACTTGTTCCTATCTCTAGCTCTTCTCTATTTATTCTACAGGGCAGCTACCAACAGCTCTCTTGAAAATGGTGATTGAGTCCACTTGGACTCCAAGTAAACATAGATTGAGTTCCCTTCGTCTTCAATTGCTTGGCTGCCTCTTGGAATTCGATTTGCTGGAGACTCCAAGTGAAGTATGGCTTGAGTGCACTTGGTCTTGAGTTGCTTGGCTACCTCTAGAATTCAAATTGTTGGAGGGGGATCCCATGAGGATCCTTTGGCTGCCTTTGAGAGTTAAGGAGGGTGTACAATCCCCTTGAATCTCTCCAAGATTTCTCCATAATTTCCTGACATTGTGCTCATTTATTCTTCAATCTTGATCTTCCAGTGACAGGGATCAAGTCCCTAAATCATCTCTGTCTCCCAATTTTCATAATCTAGCCAATATTCTCACAATATTCTACAAAAATAACCAATATTAGGCACAAATATGCAATTACCTTTAAACCTTCCTAAGAAAATATTAAAGCATAAGAAAACATTATTAAGTGTAGAAGGAGAGATTTAATATATATTTGTATGTGCATAAGAGAGGTAAATGGACCTAAGAAAGGTTAGATGGGCCTTATTTTGTGTCTAATTTAGACGCTCATCATCACCCCCCTACTGAAATTGTTGCTCATCCTTTGAAAAACCTATTCATCCTCCATGCCTTATGGTTCTTCCTCCATGGTGGCTTATTTTCATTTTTTGTTCATTAGCCCATGCGCCACTCCCCCTGCTAATATTATTGCTAATATTCTTGCATTTCTTCTTGTGGGTGCTTCATGGAGGAATTGTGCATGCCAAGAAGTAGTGGATCCACCCTTGATTTTTTTTCTCTCTTTTCTTTTTTCTTTTTATTTCTTTTTTTATTTTTATTGCATGCAAAGTGAACTCACGGCTATTTTTTCTATGAATTGAGTTCACCCTTGGTTATCCCTTGGCATTCCTTTTCGTCTATTACAACGAGTTGCTTACTACCCACTTTCTCAAGTCCTTTTTACTTTTGTCTTGTTCCTTTTATTGGTGGAAAAAGTGAGGCTAGTTGCTAGATGAGGTTGAGGTTGCTCTTCTACTGATTTTGGCTATATAAAAAAAACTTTCCTTCTCACATTTTTTTAATGTTTTATTAAGCTAAAATAGATTCGAAGAAAGGGTTAGATGTTTTCATACCTGAGCCTTATCATTGATTTGTTTTTGCATGTGATATTGAAGCTGCTGCTGATATGGCTGTTGAAGTTTTCTTTGGTGGTTCTCAAGTTGCATTCGATAATATGCTTGAGGTACTTTTGGAGCTTCTAAGCATAGGAGGAGGAAGTCCAAATTTGACTAACTTTGACTAAAGTGTTGACCCAATTTTCTTTTTGTGCCAACTTTTTGTTTTTCTGCTTGAAAAGTTTGGAGAGCACCTGAATTCATTAGAGAGAGATACATGGAGAAATGCATTTATTTATTTATTTATTTTTATTTGTTTTAAGGCCTACTAGCTGCCTCAATGAGGTTTTCAACTAGAAGGTCTGCCTAGGCGCCGCAAAGGAGGTTTTCACCTAGGATATTTTATTTTTCTCTCTTTTTTTTCAACCCAATGACCACCTCATGGAGGTTTTAAATCAGTGAGCCAATCTCAAATGCCTCAAAAGAGGTTTTCACCTGAGATTTTATTCTTTTTCCCTTTTTTTCTCTTTTTTTATTTTTCACTTTCCTACTCTACTTGAAAAACAAAACCTATTTCAAGTATAGGAATACTTCCAATGGAGCCATGTACACATCAAGATGACATATAAAATCAGGTGCACACTTGGAATACATGTTCTGACATGTACGTGAATATAAGAGATAAATTGCTTTGACTGGAATTGTATCAAGTATTGTCGGAGAAGAGTGTGTTGCTGCAACTTAATGACTGTTTGGAACCATATGTCAATATAGTTATGATTCCCCTGGTTCCCTTGCTAATTTGGATCACCTTGGATGTCCTCTTCTATTATGGCAATCAAATATTCCTCTTTTTGTTGATTTTTCTCTTGAACACATGGAGGAAATGCTGGTAAACATGAGAAAACTTTCTCAACACCTGATTCTGATATGTGCTATTCATCAAGTGCAGCCCTCGATCTTTTGATCTCCTCATTTGGACCTTCTTATTCTTGATGTTTTCCTTCAATGACATGAAGAAAATCTCTTCTTTGCAATACCTTTCCTGAACTAAGATGCAAACCATTTAGATCAAGAGGATATGTTTGGTAGTGTTGTACCTCAGCATTGTAAGTGGGATGAGATACTTCATGATGTGGGTTTGGAAATGGTGGTACAGGTAGTTGAGTGGGGGTGGATATATGAGATGGATGTGGTTGAGGTTGTGGTTGTGGTGGAGGTGGATGGTAGGGATAGCATGGAGTTGGGTATGGAGGATATGGAGGGAAATATTGAGGATATTGTGGATTTTCCCAATAAGGACCTTGCCAACCATGTTTCCAAGATTGGTTTTGGGGGTAATCTGGCCAATGTTTCCAAGGAGGGAGTGTATCCCAATTAGTTTGATATGGATGTGAATAAGCTTGAAATTGTGAAGTGGATACTTGCATCATATCAACTTGACTAGGATGCCAAGGTATCCTTGGAGCTACATAACATAGCTTCTTTGGTGATTTCTTTGCTCCATTGTCTTCTTGGTAAACTTCTTTAAACTTGGGGAATGATGAACAACATTTGGTAGCATATGATTTTGCATGGATAAAAAAAATATCAGCATCTTCTTTTTTCTCATTTTGCATTCTTAACATTTCAACTTGTTCACTTAGATTTCTAATAATTTCTGTTTTAAAGTTATCAAGCAAATTTCCAAGTTCATCTTGCCTTACGAATGTTGATTTTGATTTACTTACTCTTTCCCTTCCTCTTGATATGCGCTTGCATGTTTCACAAATTTCTTCAAATGACAATTGATATACACCCTTTACTCATGATATTAAGGAGATCAATCCACTCATCCCTAATTGTTCTAAGTAAGAGGGTTTTTAGTGTGTCAAATACTAGATGATGCAATTTTTACCTCTTAACATTATACATGAACCTCTCTATTAGATCCTCAAGGCTCTCATCTTCTTCTTGGTTCATTATAAAAATTTCTTCTCTAAGATCACAATCTTTATATTTTTCTAGAAATATCTTTTGCATATCCTTCCATGATCTTATTGAATTAGTACCTAGACTCATGAACCATTTGAGAGCTCTATCCTTCGATTTTGCAGGAAAAAATCTCAGTTTTTGAGTGTGTGATAAGTAGCCATAAGACCTACAAAGTATCTCAAATTCAAAGAGAAATGTTTTTGGATCCTCTGTCCTCATGCCATGGAAGTTGGGAAGGAAAGATGGAGGTATGTTCTTCATAGGTACATTGATGTCCATATCTTGAATGGGAAACCCAATAAGATCTTCTTCATTTTCATCATACCCATCCATCTCTTCTTCCTTCAAAAGTGTATGGTGATGTGGTTCTTACTACACCACATGGTCAAGTGGGGGGGATTGGTATTGGAGATTTTCTTTTTTTATTTTTTATTTTAATATTCTGAGTATCCCTATTCCTTTGAGGCATGAAAATCAGAATTTTTGTATTTTTCAATATTTCAGAAACAACATGAAAAGGAAAGCAGAAAAAAATGCTAAAATAGAATCAAAGCATCTACTAGACACCTCCCCGACAACGACGCCAAAAAGTGGTGAGCCCTGGTATTTCACCAAGAGTGTTGCAACTCCAAGGGCTACCCTACTTTACTTTATCAACCTGGGGTTCGTACAAACTTGGAGGTGATAGTGCTATATACACAGCATATCCATTATGTTCATGTCATGCTCTTATGCTTTACGAAAGGGTGCTATTTCTAAGGGTTCTCAGTGAATTTTGTCACACATCAATGAAACTAAAATAAATTTCAGAAAGGAAATGACAGAAGGAAACTAAATTAAATCGCTAAAAATAAATGACATACATGAAACTAATTTAATTTTCAGAAAATGAAATGACTGAAAAGAAACTAAACTATATTGCTGAAAAGAAATGGCAGAAAGGAAACTAATTCTAAACCACACTTAACTTGGCCAGTCGGCTAAATGCACTCTATTTATCCTATGGTCTATCTATCATGCTTCTATTCTTGCAACTAAGCAATCCATGACTTAGTTCTAATTGAAGAATGTTGATTCGCAACTTGTAGGAAAGAAAAGGGCTAAAGAGGCTAATGGAGTGCTTAACGAATGAAATGAGGCTTAGAAGTGGAAAGCGGGGGTTTAAACCGGATTAAGACTTTGTTGAAGCACAAAGAGGTCTTGGAGCGGAATAATTCAAAAAGTGTGATGGCAGAGTGTGATAGAGGACAAAGGTTGCGATATGCGATTCGCAATCACATTATCGCAATTTTAAAGGGATAGCGGAAGTTTTGTTTGGGGGCAGGAGAGAAATACGAAGTGCGATGAGGTAAGTTCTACGAAGTGTGAAGTGAGACGGATGACGTGGCGGAGTTATCGCATCGGAAAAATGAGTGGTAGGTGTTATGCGAAAAATGTAAATGATGTGATTTGTGATTTCGCAATATCACAATGATAAAACAGTGAACATAAAGCATTTTTTGGGTCTGTGGGAAGGTCTACCCTCCTCGAGCTCTATTGATAGAGTTGAGAGGGGAAGGTTGGCCTCACAACTTTATGGATTTTATCAACTATTCTACCACTCTGTAAGCATATTAAATCTACATCAAAATACAATGGGAAGCTAACTAAAACATTAATAAAAATACCATCAAACTATCTAAATATTCAGAAGAAAAAAACTAGCTAAATAACATGAAGGAAAAGAATGAAAACAACAAAGAAGTTGAGGAACGTGGCTTGGGCCCTAACCCACGAGCCCGGCTCTCTGGAACTAGATCAATAAAATGGCATCTATCTACTCATTTCAGAAAAAAGAACAGTTTATTACATCCATAAAAGTTTTAACAGAGCCTAATGGCTTTACAACAAAAATTCAAATCCAATGGAATGTAAGTGGGATGGAATGGAAGAAGAAGCAACTAGAATCAATTCACTAGCTAACTAACTAAAAAACTCCTTCCTAGCTCTAGCTCTACTCTATTTATTCTACAGGGCGGCTACCAACAACTCCCTTGAAAATGGTGATTGAGTCCACTTTGACTCCAAGTAAACATAGATTGAGTGCCCTTCATCTTCAGTTGCTTGGCTGCCTCTTGGAATTCGATTTGTTGGAGACTCCAAGTGAAGTATGACTTGAGTTCACTTTTTCTTGAGTTGCTTAGCTGCTTCTGGAATTTGAATTGCTGGAGGGGGATCCCATGAGGATCCTTTAGCTTCTCCAAGATTTCTCCATAATTTTCTGACATTGTGCTCATTTATTCTTCAATCTTGATCTTCCAGTGGGAGGGAGAAAGTCCCTAAATCATCTCCTTCTCCCAATTTGCATAATTTTCCCAATATTCTCACATTATTTTACAAAAATAACCAATATTAGGCACAAATATGCAATTACCTTTAAACCTTCCTAAGAAAATATTAAATCATAAGAAAAAATTATTAAGTGTAGAAGGAGAGATTTAATATATATTTTTATGTGCATAAGAGAGGTAGATGGGCCTAAGAAAGGTTATATGGGCCTTATTTTATGTCTAATTTAGAGGCCCATCACCAACTAATATAGAATATTGGGTAATAAACCCAAATAAACTAAACAACTACATAATGCCTCGGTCATTTGGAAAGTTGTGAATTCAATATTTCATTTGGTAGGTAATTGATTAATCTAGAGAGCGGTCAAATGAGAGAAATTCAAATAAGATTTGACCCTTGAATAGGAAGTAAAATTTTGCATAGATTACCTCCTTGATTGATTCAAGATATGATAAGTAAAGGAGTTTATACACTTATAAAACTTGCAAATTTGGAGGAATCTATAAATTAGAAACAACAATGGGTCACATGGGAGGAGCTAGGATTGAGAGAAGATGTTTCTAAATATTGAAATAGTTATATAGAAGTTTTAAAAGATAACAATGTCAAAATTTGAGAAGATGATGATCAATTAATTTGACCACTCAATCCCACTACAACATATGTGTGTAATCTAGGGTATAGACCACTCGTTGAGGAAGGTATAAAGGGAAAGCAAGCTTGGTGGTGAATGAATATTTGAAAACTAAAGTGTCCCTCCAAAAATAAAATCTTTAGTGGATAATTTTAAACGATAAGGCTCATACATGAGATGTCTTCAAAAAAAAGAAATTTAATGGCTCATGTTCATATAACTTTTGTAAACGAGCAGATGAAATCATTGAACATCCAATTATGACATCCCCCTTTACTAAAGAGGTTTGGGAAAGAAGTGCAAATCAGGATAGCAATAAAAAATATATGCAAAGGGGGAGATACACAAGAAGCCTTCAAATAAATGTATTTAAAAAAGGACCAAGAAGATAAAATCCCTTCCCCTAAAAATAGAGATTTGAGCTTATTTGAAGGAAAGGAGATTGTCCCTTTCAGATGTGCAATAAACAAGAAGTAATAAGCAAGGCCCCTCCCTAGGCATACTTTGATGGATCGTCTCAAGGAAATCCTCCTAAAGAGGGTGAAGGAGGAATTTTATATCTCTTCTCCTCTCACAAAATATCCTTCAAGCAGGTGTTAGGCTAAGAAACTAATAACTTGTGCAAACTTATGACACTGAAATTACTTCTTCAAGTAGCTCAAAAACACGGGGTCCAACAAATTCAAAAATTTTGTGACTCTCTCTTCATCATCAAATGGATTAAAAATGAAAAAAAAACATTTTTAACCCCCTTGTGATGATATATAATTGTATATTCAACTTGCAAGGACTTGGATCACTTCCATACTATGATGGCCACTCCATAAACTTAATACAAGCACCTTGGATATCTGAAACACTTGTATTTATCTTGTATTTATTTTGAATGAAGATTGATCATAGCTTTACTGGTTTAAGGATGTTATTATTTATGTAATTTTTTTAGAAAAGAAATAGTATGTTGATATATGTAATTGTTTATTCTTAGCTAAGAGCTCTTCTTCCTTGGACATAAAGAAACAGGTTAACGGCCCAAGAATTAGAGGCATCTGGCAAGAGTGAAAGTCTGCCCCCTTACAGACCAACAACAGTAATTTCAAGTGGTGTGTTTTTCCTTGAATAATGGTGATGAGTCAACCTGCATTCGCGGATAGTAGTCAATGATGGTTTTCCTCACTGCAGGTTTGGCAACTGAGTTATGATAGGTTTTCCTACAGTGTAAAAAAATTGTAATTGTTGACACAATCTTTTTGGAAAAAAAAGCAACTTATTGTTTTATGTAGAATGATAAGAAAATACTAATAACACTTTGCTTTAAATGACAATTAAACAATTTTTTAAGTATTAGGGGAAATAAGAATATAATTTTATTTATTATAAATCAAATTGTAAATTCTTTTCTTTTCTTTTTTAACACTTTCTTTTCATATAAAAAAAAAAAAAAATTATATATATATATATATATATATAATTACAAAGAAACATACTTTACACTATTGGTGAAATTAACTAATTATTAAATATTAATAAATATTTAAATATAATCTGTAAAATTGAGAAAAAAAAATCTCATATATATATATATATATATATATATATATATAATTTTAGGATTATTGTATAATTATAGTTAAGCAAGACACCAAATTGATATATAAAACTTTTTGTTTATAAAATAAGAAACCAAATCTATGTATAAGACTTTTTGTTTATATAATAAAAAACCAAATTGATGTATAAAAGCTTTTTGCTTATAAAATAAAAAATAATATATATAAAAAAAATTATTTATAAAATAAACCTATTTTTACATAATAATTTTTAAAATTTACAAAAAGATATATACTCTATCCTTTTTGAGTTTAAACTTATCACTTCCTAAAAAACCATGTTATTAAACTTACTCAAATATCTAATAATTATAATATAAAATAACAAAAACAACCCACTTTCAAAATTTTGATTTTAAACTTAATAAAATTATTAAAAAATTATATAAAAGATTGTTAAATTGAAAAAACTGATATGTAAAAGTGAATGAATTAATCACCCACAAGATATAGAGTAGTTAATAACATGATGTTTTGTGAAGACACATTTTATAGGAAAGTCGTCAAATGTATAATAATTATAACGTAAAATAACAAAAACAACGCGCTTTCAAAATTTTGATTTTAAACTTGGTAAAATTATTAAGATATTTATATAAAAGATTGTTAAATGTTGGGATAGAGTAACATAGCAAAGCACAGAAAACAATAGAGACAAGAGAAATTATGATAAACACATAGACTGGAGAAGGAGAATAAAATATAAAGATTTATTACATGAGGTCTCGCCTTGCTTGCCTTGACATACTCAGGCAGAGGTGGAAATGCAAATTTACAGTTGCAAAAGAGGGATAATTCTGCATGTGAAAAACAGAGGATTACATAGTCAATCACGATGGCTGGGCGGTGTGTTAGGTTCGGCGTCGTTTTTTGTCAGAGAGTCGGTGACGGCATTGGTCGGCGAGGTCGGTGTCTAAATACGACTTCATATTTAACATTCTCCAACTTGAAGCCGAATGAAGAATCTTGTATCAAGTCACACCGCTGCCTATCATGCCTCTACATGACTCATGCTTACTTCTTGGTAGAATCTTAGTGAGCATATCAGCAGGGTTCTTATCTGTATGGATCTTTTCCAAAGATAACTGCCCTTCCTCCAACACATGTCGGATCCAATGGTACCTTAAGTCAATGTGTTTGGTTTTTTAGTGAAATGCTAGATTTTTCACCAAGTGAATGGCACTCTGACTATCACAATACAACACATACTTGTCCTTCTTGATTCCTATCTCTCCTAGGAATCGTTGCATCCACAACATTTCTTTTCAAGCCTCTGTTGCAGCTATGTACTCTGCTTATGTTGTAGAGAGAGCTACTATTCTTTGTAGCCTTGATACCCAAGATACAGTTGTACCTACAAATGTGTACAAATAACTTGTAGTGGACTTTCTGGTGTCGATATCTCTAGCCATATCTGCATCTGTAAAACCTTCAAGCACAGTATCATTATTACCAAAACATAAGCAATAATGACTAGTACCCTTAAGATACCTAAAAATCCATTTTACTGCTTGCTAATGTTGTTTTCCTGGATTGGCAAGGAATCTGCTCACAACTCCCACTGAATATGCAATGTCTAGTCGTGTGCATACCATGGCATACATCAAGCTGCCAACTGCTGAAGCATAAGGAATCTTACTCATTTCTCCCTTCTCTTTGTCATCACTGGGACATAACTCAGCACTCAACTTGAAGTGGGCTGCAAGGGGTGTACCAACTGGCTTGGCATTCTTCATATTAAACCTATCAAGCACCTTATTGATATATTTTTCTTGTGACAACCACAACCTTTTGTTTTCCCTGTCACGCATGATCCTCATGCCCAATATCTGTTGTGTTGGACCCAAATCTTTCATTGCAAACTTGTTGCTCAAATCCTTCTTCAACCTATTGATCATATTCTTATCATGCCCAACAATCAACATGTCATCCACATATAACAATAATATGAGATACTTTCCTTGATCATACCTCTTGATATAGACACAATGGTCAGCTTCCAACCTGTGAAAACCATGTTCTAACACGAATGAATCAAATTTATTGTACCGTTGTCGAGGTGCATGTTTCAACCCATAGAGACTCTTCTTCAACCTGCAAACAAGCTCTTCTTTGCCTTTTTCTATGAAGCCTTCTAGCTGCTTCATATAAATTTCTTCCTCTAATTCTCCATGAAGGAAAACAGTTTTTACATCTAACTGTTCACATTCTAAATCTAAAGTAGCAACAAGACCAAGAATGACTCTAATGGATGACATTTTGACAACAGGTGAGAAAATTTCAGTGAAGTCAAAACCTTCCTTTTGGGCGAATCCTTTCACCACCAACCTTGCTTTATACCTCTCCTTTTTTTCATCACCTTCATGCTTAATTCTATATACCCATTTGTTTTGCAAAGCTTTTCTACCTTTTGGGAGATTTACCAATTCTCAAGTTTTATTTTCCAACAAAGAGTTCATTTCTTCTTCTATTGCTTTCTTCCATTATTTCCTGTGCTCAACTTTACAAGCCTCTTGAAAACAACTAGGCTCACCTTCATCAGTCAATAGGATATATTTTGAAGGAGGATACCTTTGTGAAGGCTTATGAGGCCTATAAGATCTGCGAACCAACTGTGGTGGTGCATTATCAGGTTGATTCTCCTGTAAAGGTTCCTGCAAGATTTCTTCTTCTTGGTGTTCATCACTTTCCTCTTGTTTTCCTTCATGCTCTTGAATTTGCTGTCCATTTTCCTGCATTGGTGGGATGTCTTCATGCTGCTCTTCAAACCTGTCAATAACTTTCTTGACTTCCACCTCACCTACATTCCTCTTAAACATTTCTGACTCATTAAATTAACATCTCTACTTCTAATAATTTTATGTTTGATTGGATCCCATAGATGATAACCAAATTCTTCATACGCATATCCCAGAAAAATTCATTTCATAGATTTATCATCTAGCTTAGTTCTATTTTCTTTGGGAATATGTACAAATGCTTCACATCCAAAGATTTTCAAATGAGAATAATTCAACTTCTTACTAGACCAAACTTCTTCAGGGATGCCTCCATCCAAGGTTGTAGATGGAGATCTATTTATGAGGTAGCAAGTTGTCCTTAGAGCCTCTGCCCAAAAATGTTTGTCCGAACCAAAATTGGACAACATGCTCCTTACTTTTTCCATAATGGTGCGATTCATTCGTTCTACAACACCATTCTGTTGAGGTGTACCAGGCACAGTATTCTCATGCTTTATGCCAAACCTATTACAATATTCTTTGAATGAATTTGAGCAATGTTTTCCACCATTATCTGTTCTTAGGCATTTGAGCAATTTTTTAGTCTCTCTTTCAACAGCAACATGGAATTTCTGAAATATTTCAAACATTTCACTTTTACTTTTCATGGGATAGGCTCAAACCTTTCTAGATGCATCATCTATAAATGTTACAAAATATGATGCTCCTCCTAATGAATTGATGTTTACTAGTCCAAACACATCTGAGTGTATCAATTCTAACAATTTTTTCTTTCTGTCATGACCACCTCGAAGAAATGAGACCCTTCTTTGTCTACCATATATACAATGCTCACAAAAATCAATATTGTAGGATCTCAAACCTAGTAGTAAATTTTTACCAACAAGGATTTTTAAACCCTTCTCGCTCATGTGACCCGAGCGTTTATGCCACAAATCTGTTGAATTTCCTTCTCTTGTGATAGCAACCAAATCTGATTTTCCTATCATTGCCTTCAATGAATATAGTGTCCCTGTCTTGGGTCCTTTGGCCACGACCAATGCTCTTTTTCTAATTTTCCAGCCTCCTTTTCCAAAGCTTGTGGAATAGCCTTCATCATCTAGCCATCCCATAGAGATCAAACTCATGTGCATTTCTAGCACATGCTTGACCTGTTTCAACAATATATCTTGTCCATTCTTCATCTTGATCTAGACATCTCCCACTCCAACCATGCTGCAAAAATGATTATTCCCCAAATGCACTCTACCATAATCCCTAGGATTATATGCAACAAAAATATCTTTGCATGGGGTTACATGGTGAGATGCCCCAGAGTCAAGGATCCAATCAAAGCTACCGCTAGATGTATATAAACATGCGTCCTCTACCGAAACAGTAAATAACACATCACCATCTGTGACTATAGCAGTAGTCTCACTTTCATTTGAGTTGGATGACTTGTAATTTGTATTGGCCAGTCTTTGATCCTTTTGTCCTTTCTTCAAGGCTCGGCATTCTTTCTTCATGTGCCCGGGTTTCCCACAATGAAAGCAAACGATCCTGCCCCTCCTTGATTTTGATCGGCCTCTCGATCTTGATCGCCTTTGTCGGCCTCGATCAATCCTTCTGCCATGATCAGCTAGAGCTAGAGCTTCTCCTCCCTGGTTTTCCGCAATTGACTTGCGTCGCAGCTCCTCGTTCATTAAACTACTATTGACATCATCAAACTTCAGGGTCCCTGTAGGTGCTGAAGTACTCATAGCCACAATTAAATTTTCCCAGTTCTTTGGCATAGAACACGTTAACAAAATAGCTCTAATTTCATCATCTAGAGTTATTTTAACAGAGGCAAGTTGACTAGTTATAATATTGAATTCATTCAAGTGCTCCGCAACTGAAGCACCCTCCTTCATCTTGAGATTGTAAAGCTTCTTCATCAAGAACACTTTGTTTGATGTCGTGTTCTTCTCATATGGATCATGGAGATTCTTCCATAATCCTGTTGTCGTCTTTTCTCCAGACACATTGAAATACACATTCTTTGCTAGATATTGGCATATTGTCACAATCGTCTTTCTATCTAGCTTATCACATTCCTCATCTGTCATCGATGAGAGCTTCTTTGTTACACCCTCAATCGGCAAATATTGATCTTTTAAAATCAGTATATCCTCCATTTGTGATTTCCATAGAGCATAATTAGTGTTAGAAATTAATGGAAGAAAGTTAAGTTAGGATAAGATTGAGATTCCTATTCTAGATCTCAGATCCTAATATCTCGGGAGTGGTTGAAACCATCCCGTTAGTGTGAAAGCCTATATAATTAAGGCTCATCTCATTCAATGTAATTGAGATTGTGTGAGTGTGTTTGTACACTCTCCAGGTTCTCACCTGGAGAGCCATTTTCATTAATTTTAACATGGTATCAGAGCGCATAAGATTAGAGTGGACCTGTGTGTTGTAAGGAAAAAAAATTTTAACGTGAGTTGGATCTTCTACATCTGTGTATAGAGGCAAAACGAATCAGCATAGTAGATGCAAGTTGCGGATGATAACCTTGCAGGTCGATGTTTCTGCGCGATGAGCCTCCTCTAAGTAACACTATGTATGAACGTCGTCAGAACGCTGTGTGGGACTTGGTCCGAACGCCGTGACATCTCACTTAAGAGGAAAATCAGATTTGACCTACTATAATCAAAGGGCATCACGATTGCCCTCTTCGGCAGAGCAGAAACTTGGATTGTGGATCGTGAGGGAGAAGCACTCCAGCAATGATTTTTTTTTTTCTTCTTGCCTTGTCACGGTACAATTGAGCGAAGGAATCGAGCTTATGCAGTATAACTCCTCCACGGCTGCGATGCATCAGTTCTTTTAAATGACATTGCAAATTTCACAGGGAGCAGATGGCAAGAACTAACCTCAATTCATTCATGTGATCGCATCCTTGTCCAGAAACCAGAACTGTTCAGTGTGTTCAACAGACAATTCCACGAAGTCGACATCGTAGAGCATCTTTACCGGAACTGTTTACATTGGCGGGCCTCCTCGAGCTTTTCAACAGCCAAGCCCCCTCGGGGCTGGGATCGTTGTCCACCGCACTCTCTTAAACTTGAAAAAAAAAGTGATTTTAAAATCATACTCTCCATTGGCATGCCATACTCGTAATTTGAAGGATCTTCCTTACGTAAAGGTATTTCAAAGCGTTCTCATGTTGAGCCTATTGCGTAAGGTTGTTTGGGCTTCATAAGGTTGTTTGAGACTCGGCGGTGGAAGTAGCAGTAAAGTGGGGGAGATCCGAGTGCCTGAGGTGATTAATTGACTTGCTACGTTCTTTTAGAAATATGTATCATTAGAGATCACATGCATCAGAATTGGATGGCGATATCATTTCCAGTTTGTTGAGAGGTCATTCGCTGCTCGTTGCAAGAGCTGAGGGCACTAAGCCCTACGTGGCATAGAAGCCACAGTCTACAAGGTTCTACTGTTGAAGAGCTACCAAAGGGAGGATTCCCGCCTGCGTGGAAACGGGTTTGTTGGAGCTCGTAAGAAGACCGAGTGGACTCGAAATCTGGAAGCAAGACAAAACCAGATAAGCTGGACCTTTTAACAACATGTCTATTTTTTTAGATATTTTTGATTCTGATGATGATGATGATGATATTCTCATGTTGGCATTTGGAGGCTTTAGCATGAGTAATATTTTTAAGTCTGGAATTTTTTCAGAAAAACAATGTGGTTCTGTTGATGACCACGAGAAACAAGAGGCACAATCTGTTGTGCAAGATCCTGATATTGAAGAGTCACAAGTTGATCTTCAAGAAGGATGTAAATATGAACAAAGTGTTGAAGATCAATTCGATGAGCCACATGAAGCTTATGGCGAAGACGTGGCAGAAGAAGACAGAGCTGGAGAGAATTTAAAATGTGATAATCTCATCAATATTTATGTGTGTGCAGATGACAACATTGCTGACACCAGAAATGGTGAGAGAAAATCGTTTTCTATTAAGCTTGTCATAATTTTCAAAAGGGCGAGGATAAGCGTTCAAGCTTTCCATCGCTGGGGAAGAAATGAGGCAAAGATACATCACTATCTCAGGGCAAAGAAAGTGAAGATGAAGCCTCATCCACAAATGAACAAGCATGGATCTCACACAAAGAAGACTAAGATGAAAACTTTGTTACCAAGTTTTTTTTATGTCTTTTACCATTATAAGCCTAGCTGAGACTAGACCAGCAGGCGTATGTTATCATATGTTATTGTTCTGTACCCTTTCTCCATTAAGGGGGAGTGTTAGAAATTAATGGAAGAAAGTTAAGTTAGGATAATATTGAGATTCTAATTCTAGATCTCAGATCCTAATATCTCGGGAGTGGTTGAAACCATCCCGTTAGTGTGAAAGCCTATATAATTAAGGCTCATCTCATTCAATGTAATTGAGATTGTGTGAGTGTGTTTGTACACTCTCCAAGTTCTCACCTAGAGAGCCATTTTCATTCATTTTAACAATTAGCCCCGCTCAACTTTTCCATATCAATAACTCCTATCTCCATTCTCGATAAAATTCACCCAAAATCAAAACTTTACTTGCACCTTTAAATAAAATATCAAATTTATCTCTTTTAAAAAAAAACCACAAATAATGACCTTTTCTCTTAAAAAACTGTATTACAGAGTCAAAAACACATAAATCGAATTATAAACCATTGAGATGTCCAACTTAGTGAGAGAAGGATCGTCTCTCTGTCTTCCACCTTGGCTGTATAACTCTCTGCCTTCCACCTTGGCACCTGCAAATCTCTGTCTCACCTTCGCTGTATAATTTTGGCAGCGGAAAATCTCTTACGATGGAGCTTATTTCGAACAACTTGAGCGATGCAACAATTTCGGCTTTATGTGCAAAGAATCGAACGTCCGTTGACCTCCATCAGCCTTTCAAATTGCAGAACTGCATCACGACAGCTAGAAGCCAGCAAATGAGCCGCTCACGAACAGCTCTCCACAGCGCTCCTTTCGATAGTTTTCAAACAATGTGATTCATACCCTCGCAGAGGCACTCTCTTCAAACAGCACTTTCCGCACAGCTGATCTCACTCACGAATCTGGTTCTGGCTCCGATACCAGTTGTTGGGACAGAGTAACACAGCAGAGCACAGAAAACAAATAGAGACCGGAGAAATTATGATAAACACACAGATTGGAGAAAGAGAATAAAACACAGGTTTATTATATAGAGATTTATTACATGAGGTCTGCCCTTGCTTGCCTTGACATACTCAGGCAAAGGCAGGAATACAAATTTATAGTTGCAGAAGAGAGATAATTGTGCATGTGAAAAACAGAGGATTACATAATCAATCACAGTGGCTGAGCGGGCTGTTAGGTTCGATGCCGTTCTTTGTCAGAGAGTCTGTGACGGCTTGTCTGAATACGGCTTCATATTTAACATTAAATTAAAAAAACAGATACGTAAAAGTGAATGAATTAATCACCTCCCAGAAATAGAGTAGTTAACAATGTAATGTTTTGCTATTTGTGAAGATAAATTTTGTAGGAAAGTCGTCAATTATATTATTTCTGAATTGTTTTTAATGTAATTTTTTGGAAAATTTTCTACTTTAATTTCTCTAAAATCTAAATTTTATTGAAATCACAAATTTAATAAATAATTCAAACAAAATATTACAAATAACCGCAAACCATAATTTAACCAACAAATAATTTCACCAGTCACACAAACTAATCAGACTTCAAACTTCGAAAAATATATCCTCCGCCTGCCAAAAGTTGGTAAATGAAAACAAGTGACCAAGCTAATCAAAGTTCACGCTGATTGGAGTTCAGATTGCAATGGAAAACTATACTCATTGCGTGACAAGTACTATGGGACCGAAACTTTTGGTCAAAAGGAAATATGCGTGGTCTTCCAGAAGAAGAAAATGTACTATTAAATATAAATTTCGTTTGTTATTATAGCTGGTCCCATGGTCTAGCGGTTAGGACATTGGACTCTGAATCCAGTAACCCGAGTTCAAGTCTCGGTGGGACCTTTTTTTCTTGTGAATTCTTCATAATACGACTGATAACTTTTATGTAGATGGTACATTCTATGGAGAAGGATTTGTGTGCGCGTAGTCTCCTTATTGGTTCGTTTTCGGATTTAAATAAAGATATCATTTTTGGGTAACCTATACACAAGCAACATGTCAATAGAAACAGAGACTTTGTAAATATCCTGACTTTAATGCAACTTTTTAGTTCTACAGGGTAATCTATACACAAGTAACATGCCAATAGAAACAGAGACTTTGTAAACACCCCGACTTTAATGCAATTTTTTTTAACATTAATATTTTATTAAACTAGACCTCTCACGATGATTAAGGATGAGACACCTTCATGGTTTATTGTGGATGTGGATGTGGAGTTTAAGTAGACCTCTCAGGATGATTAAGGATGAGACACCTTCGTGGTTTATTATGGATGTTTAGTTTAAGTTCTGATGGTAAAGTCCAGTTGACAATGCCAATAGAAACCAAGACTCTGCAAATACTCTGACTTTGATGCAACTCCTTTGCACATGGATATCTCACTGAATTAGACCTCTATGAATGAGCAAGTTTGAGGCTCCTTCATGGTTTAGCGGTGGTGTTCAGGACTAATTGCAGTGCTCTAGTTCTAGGGCAGTTCTTTACATACACCACATATTGTAAAGTGGAATCAACACAAATCAAAATATTGATTCAAAGGCATTGAGAACCAACATTTAGCATGGCCAATGATATGCCTGTAGCCTGTAGGTAATACCAACCCTCTTTTCCAAAAAATATACAAAAGAGGTAGTTCTACAGTGCTCTGTCCAATGAAATTCAGTCTAACATAGCAATAACATTCTCATTGCACAACCTTTAATCTGGGTCCTACTTTTCAAACCATATATTGTGAAGTGCAATCAACACAAATCTATGAATAAGAATGCAAGAATCCAACATTTAACATGCCCAATTACATCTCTATAACTAAATACCAAACCTCTTATCCAAAACAAATTCAAAAGAACTAGTTTTACAGTTCTATGCCCAATAAAACTCATTTTAGAGGAATAGTATTATTCCCATTACAATGCTACTTATAATTCCAATTTTACTTTTTAAATATGTAATTCAAAACTTCAGTTCAAACTTTAGTAAAAGCAATGCTCTTCTCTATATATATTTATTCTTTCCATAGACCATAATGACATGAATATAGCTTTAAATGCATTGAGCAAAGCAACTTTGAGGCAGTGGACATGGCAGCCTCTCTTATAAATACTACCAACATTGTAATATGCATACATATCTATTCGAAGATTACAACAAATGAAATGACCCTTGAAATGAACCAACTTGTATAATCAACCAAAAACCAGCAATGCACAATGTGTCATGAATGAATAACTATGAGGTTGCTGGAATAATGTATTTATCAATTTTGTAGCCACTAAGAAATGGTTGTAGGGAGCCCCTTCAAGGCAGATTTCATATAGAACAAATTCCATATAAACCAATCAAGCATAAGTCAAACTATTAGTTGATTAGGAGGAGTGCTAATTACTTCACATTTGTTAAGGAATTGAAATATTACCAAGTTTAATTTAAATGGACTCGCTGAATAGTTGTTTAACGTCCATTCACTACCATGAGATAGAGTGTATGACCTACCAATGTTGCATACAACGCAGGAAATGACGGATTGTTGCATACTGACCCAACAGTGATGTGGATAGCCTTGTATGGCTTGTGTAAGATCTCCATGTTAACCCTTAACTCTAGTGGGAAAGCTGGCCTTACATAAACAGTCTCAGGCTATAATCTTGTTCTTTTGAATTAAAATTGGAAACTCAATGAATTACTTTCAACACCCATCTCAGGATAGCCATTGAACTATCATTCAACATAAAAAAAAATGGACAGAGATAAATTCATGGTTTTAAAATGTAAGGGAGGGATTACCATGAGACAAGTGTATGTCCTACCAATGGTAGGTACAGCACAAGAAATGATGGATTGTTGAATACACACCCAAGTCGACCCTCAGGTCTTGTGTGAAGGCTTAGCCTTGGCACCAGTGGTATCAGCATAGATTGTTCTTCTTCTTTTGAGTTTCACCATCTCATGATAACTATTACTCTCCAACTCAACCAGAAATGGATGGATGGAGATAAATTCATGGTTACTGTATTCCAGAAAATATAAGGATAACATAATTTCTAAATGGAAATTCATAAGAATTTTTCTTAAGATCATTAAAAAATGATAGGCATCAATTTAAATGTAAGGAAGAGCTTAACTTATTGTGCCGAGAGGTGCATCTACAGCCCAATATGACCCCGATGTCAGGTGGGTCACGTCCTCATACAAAATGTCCGCTTAAGTTTTAAATTAAAAATAAAAAATAAAAAATAAAAATCGCATTGTGCTAGAACATATATCAATTTCTAATACAATTATGTATTATTTATATAATTTGAATGGATAGTAAATTATATACATGAATTTGAATGGATCATAAATTTACCAGTAACAAAAAAAATTACCACATTGAATTTCCAAATTAAGTAAAATTTTAAACATCTTTTACTAAAGTCAATACCATTTCCTAAATCAAAGGAAAAGAGTTAATTCAACACAAACAATCAAAATCCAAAATCTTTTAATATTTCTTTTCATTAAATATTTGTAAAATGAATTTATACTTACTCCAGAGCTATGGTAAATAAATAAAAAATATATATAAACTAGATGTATGGTAAATAAATAAAAATTCTTTTTATATTTATTCCATAAACCTTTTTATATTTAAAAAAACTTTAAAAAGAGGTTTTATTTAGATGAAGCCTATGGGACGAATACCATGGGACAAATTAATATTGATACCATGGGTAAATAAATAGATATAAAAGAGGTATAATCAAGTATGATAAATAATTATAAAATAGATATAAAGAGGAATGGTAAATAAATCAATACAAACGAGGCATAAAGAGGTAACGTAAATAAATAACAATATATCAAATAGGATTAAAAATAAAAATCTAATTATATAACAAGCCTATGGGCCAAATACCATAGTAAAGAAAAGGGGTATGGTAAATAAATAAAAATATAAATAAACTAGAGGTATGGTAAGTAAATAAAACCTCTTTTCATATTTACTCCATAATGTGCTTTATATTTACGAATATTTATGTTCATTAGTTTACATAACTAACAAGAAAGAGAGAGAGAGAGTGATAAGGGAGAGATGGAGAGAGAGTGTGTATGTTTAGGGGTGAGATAAAGAGACAAAGTAAGATGTATGGAAAGAAGGGGGAGAGAAGAAGTGAGAAGGAGAGAGGGAGGGATATAGTAATGTAGTTGGAGAGAGAGAGGGGTGGAAAGAGAGAGAGAAAGAAAGGGATGGGGGAAGAGAGAGGATTAGAGAGAGAGAGAGAGAGAGAGAGATGGGGGAAGAGAGAGGATTGGAGGGAAAAGATAGAGAGAGAGGTGGGAGAGAAAGGGAGAGAGAGGAGGAGAGTGATGGGGAAGACAGAGTATTGGAGAGAGAGAGAGAGAGAGAGAGAGAGAGAGAGAGAGAGAGATCATAGAAGAGAGAGGGATTTAGGGGAGAGAGAGAGAGAGGAAGGATGAGAGAGAGGACTTGAGAGAGATGAGGAGAGAGGGATCAATAAGAGAGATGGAGTTGGAGGGGGAGAGATGTAGGAAATAAGAAATATAGAGAGTGAGAAGTGGAGAGAGAGAAGGAGTGACAAGGGAGAGACAGAGAGAGAGCATGTATGTTTGGGGTTGAGATAAAGAGACAAATAAGGAGAGATAGAGATAAGGGAGGAGAAGGAGATATAAGGAGAGAGGGAGGGATATAGTAACATAGTTGGTGGGTGAAGAGAGAGAGAGAGAGAGAGATGGGAGAGAAAGGGAAAGAGAGAAAGGAAGAGAGAGGATGTGAGAGAGTGGAGAGAGGGAGGGAAAGAGAGATGGACTTGGAGGGGGAGGGGGAGAGAGGTAAGAAGAAAGAAATAGAGAGAGAAAGGTGGAGAGAGAGAGTGAGTGAGTGATAAGGAAGATGGAGAGAGAGTGAGAGAGGGGGAAGATAGAGATATAGATGGAAGGTGAAGAGAGGGAAGAAGAGAGAGATGGGGAGAGGAGGGGATTGACAAAGAGATTGATATATATGGATTGTGAGAGTGTGTGTGTTTAGGGGGGTGAGATAGAGAGACAGAAAAAAAGAGATGGAGGGGGATATAGATATGGATGGAGGGTGGAGAGAGGGAAGAATATTTCTCACACTAGATGGAATGATATAAGTGGAGATGGTCATTTATAATCCTATTTTATTATTTGCACTATATGCATCGATTTTAGTGTAGATATTTATTTCTAATGATATTTGATTACTTGCACTAGATGCATTGATTTCAGTGTAGGTGGTGATTTCTAATACAATTTGATTGCTTGCACTAAATTTGTTTATTTCAATTTAGATGTCGATTTATAACTATATTTGATTACTTGCACTAAATGAATTGGTTTCAATGTAGATGATTTCTAATCCTATTCGATTGTTTGTGCTAAATGCATTGATTTCAGTGTAGATGGCGATTTCTAATCCTATTTGATTTATTTGAGTAAATGCATTGATTTCAGTGTAGATGTTGGTTTCTAGAGAGAGAGAGAGAGATAAGGAAGATGGAGAGAGAGGGAGAGAGGACAAAAGGAGGAAAGAGAGATATTAATGGGGGAGAGGGAGAGAAGGGGAAGATAGAGATATAGATGGAAGGTGAAGAGAGGGAAGAAGAGAGAGATGGGGAGAGGGGGTGATTGAAAAAGAGATTGATATATATGGAGTACGAGAGTGTGTGTGTTTAGGGGGGTGAGATAGAGAGACAAAAAATAATAGATGGAGGGGGATATAGATATGGATGGAGGGTGGAGAGAGGGAGGAATATTTATCGCACTAGATGGATTGATATAAGTGGAGATGGTGATTTCTAATCCTATTTGATTATTTGCACTAGATGCATCGATTTTAGTGTAGATATTTATTTTTAATGATATTTGATTACTTGCACTAGATGCATTGATTTCAGTGTAGGTGGTGATTTCTAATACAATTTGATTGCTTGCACTGAATGTGTTGATTTCAATTTAGATGTCGATTTATAATTATATTTGATTAGTTGCACTAGATGACTTAATTTCAATGTAGATGATTTCTAATCCTATTTGATTGTTTGCACTAAATGCATTGATTTCAGTGTAGATGTTGGTTCCTAGAGAGAGAGAGAGTGAGTGATAAGGAAGATGGAGAGAGAGAGAGGACAAAAGGGGGAAAGATATTAGCGGGGGAGAGGGAGAGAAGGGGAAGAGAGGGAAGAAGAGAGAGATGGGGAGAGAGGGTGATCGACAAAGAGAATGATATATATGGAGTGCGAGAGCGTGTGTGTTTAGGCGGGTGAGATAGAGACAAAAAAAAGAGATGGATGGGGATATAGATATGGATGGAGGGTGGAGAGAGGGAAAAATATTTATTGCACTAGATGGATCGATTTAAGTGGAGATGGTGATTTATAATCCTATTTGATTATTTGCACTAGATGCATCGATTTTAGTGTAGATTTTTATTTCTAATGATATATGATTACTTGCACTACATGCATTGATTTCAATGTAGGTGATGATTCCTAATACTATTTGATTGCTTGCACTGGATGTGTTGATTTCAATTTAGACGTTGATTTATAATTATATTTGATTGCTTGCACTAGATGCATTGATTTCAATGTAGATTATTCCTAATACTATTTTATTGTTTGCGCTAAATGCATTGATTTCAGTGTAGATGGCAATTTCTAATCCTATTTGATTGCTTTGAGTAAATGCATTGATTTCAGTGTAGATGTTGGTTTCTAATCTTATTTGATTGATTGCATTAGGTGCATTGATTTCAATGTAGAAGTTATTTTCTAATCTTATTTGATTTCTTTCATTAAATGCATTGATTTCAATGTATATGTTGATTTATGATTTGATGTAATTGGATATATGACGGTACATTAATATTAAAGTGATTGGATTAACAATATGCATTGATTTTAGTGTAAGCAAAAAAATTTATTAACAATGTAGATTGATTTTTGTGTTATAGTAATTTAAGCTATTAATATTGGAGAGCAAAAGAGACAAGGTATCATTTTTACTACAACAGATCGAGCTAAAGATTTAAATGGTTTACGATTTAAATTTTCTTTTTCATATAATCGATATGGAAAGATAACAAAACTAACAAGGGAGGAAATAAGAATAGTAGAAGAAAATAGTTTGAGATTGATTGTAACATGAGTACGTTCTTAATATTCACATTTTCTATCTTTCAACACTATTATTGTCACTTTGAATTTAAAAAAAAAATTTCATCATTTTTCATCATTAAAGTTATTAACAATAATTATCATCTCAACGAACTGAGGTAACTAAGAAAATTTAAAATCAAAATGACCAAGTTAATCTCAGAAATATTTAGCATATTTAAAATTATTATATTAATATTTGATATATTTACATATTACTGATAAAATTAATCATATCTTTGATAGATTTTCCTTGGCAGCACACGACTGAAACCAGCCTGAATCCATCTTACATCTCAAAAATATACAAAAATTTTAATAATCTGGAAAATGTGACGTTGATGCCTCCGACTAGAACTAGCCTAGATCCATCTAACTCTAGATATATCATGCGCCGAGAGGGATAAAATCTCTCGAGGTGCAAACCTTTCCTCAAGTTTTTCACTCAAAAAATAGGTTTGCACCTCGAGAGATTTGATCCCTCTCGGTGCATGATAGATCCAGAGTTAGATGGATCTAGGCTGGTATATAAAAATGTTAATATAAAGAAAATGTCAATAACTTAAGCAAGGTGATTAACACTACCATTGAGAAAATTTCATCACACAAAGACTCTACTTTCTAAAAACCCAAATGGGAAAACCAATGTTCAGTTGTTACTCAATGCTCTTAGTCCAATAAAATTTTGATACAATGTAGCCCATGGCCTTTGTGCATACACCTCTTCATGGTTAAAAAAACCTTTGAAATTAAGTTACAAAGAGATATAGGAGATCCAGGGTAATATGAAGGTCAAGAGGCTAACCTTTCGGTTTCCATTCCCCTTTCTCTCTTCCTCTCATATTTTCATTTTTATAATTATTTGATTATGTTAATCTTATTTTTGTCTCGTCTGTTTTTTATCCTTAAATTGTTATTTATGTTTATCTAACCTTCATTAATTATTGAATTACAATTTATAGGTAATAAGGTTTACAACCATTCACGTGTTTAGATCCACTTTGGATCAACCACAAAGATCTTGTGTTGTTCGATTTTCTCATTCTAACAACAAAGTTTTATGGTATAGAGGTACATTTCTCAATAGAGCATGAAGAAAAACAACATGGAAGCTTTTAATCTTGGCGTAAACTCTCTCCAATAAGTTATTTGAGGGAATTGGAAAATGGAAAATCATGATTTTGACAATGAAATTCTATAATTTCACAAATTCTAACATGACAAATGGGTTTGCATATCCATTTTCATTGGAACATTTCAAACTGTAACTTCAATGATTAAAATTTGGAATTCCAACTTACTTATCAAAATCTTGCTGATATTATATATTGAGATTCAACAAGATGATGAAGCTTAGTGAAAATCAGTCACCTTCACTAAGTGGGCCCGCGGGCTATTTTTAGGTGTAAGTTTATTTTTAGACTATGTCTATTTTTTAGACATGGTGATCATATCTCAGAAGTTGCAGGATGCTATTTGTGGATGGTTGGTCAAGTTGGAAAAATAGATGAAATTATATTTTTAGAAGATTGGGCGAATTTTATTTATATTTTGTCGATCTAAAAACAGATGTGTCGATTATTATTAGCCCTTAATAATAATCAGACTCTAAATATCAAATTATTCTCTTAGAGCACTTTATTTCAGTATATAGATTTGGAAAATCAATGGGATGAAGGAATTACGCAATTCCTAGAGTTTATTGGTGGTTCATGCATGGTGGAGTCAGTTAGAACTCAAGTGGAAAAGTTATGACAGAGTTGGAAGAGTAGTTCATGGAGTTGTTATTCAGTTTAACTCAGTTAAGTGAGTTAAACTCAGTTGAGCTAGTTGTATCTAATATTACTGAATGATACACTAGTGAGAGTTAAGTGAATTAATTAGTTAATTAATTCACAACTAATAACTCACTAACAACTGAACAAATACAAGAATTAACTCGCAAGGTACAAGCCGGCCCAAAGTGGAGACCCAGTGGAGAGATAGGTGAAAGGTAAAGATGGACTATGCGTTGTGACTATAGTGATGCATTGATTGCACCACACACAAATTGGAGTTGCAAATGAGGATTGCATAGTCAAGGCAAGGTAGATTCAAATTCATTCAAGGGTCGTCTTCAGCAGGGATTGCACAGTGGAGGCAAATATCTGGGTGGAAAGAAATTCACAGAAGATTTGAAATTTTCATGTTGCAAAAGAGCAGATTTATTGCATCATTGATGTACTAAGCTTTGTATGAGATTGTTACATGATCTTTATGATACACAATATATGATAGTTGGGGTTTTTAGCTTCAGGATTTCCCGTTAAACAATTGTGTTATTTGCGATTGTTTTTATTGCTTCATGTGTTTGCAATTGAGTTTTTAAATTTCCGCAAAAGATTAACAGTGGAAGGATTTTGTATTTAGCAAGAAGATAAATATTGTTAGATCAAGAGAATCTGGATATTTACATGCATATGTTATATAATTTCTACATGGTATCAGAGCAGTGTTAATTCTTGAAGATTGCAATTGTGAAGAATTTTTGAGTTTGTGCTGGTGGAAAATTCAAATTTGTTGCAGAAATTTCTTGGTGCGGCAGTTGAGTATACATTGAAATATATTTCAATGGGTTGCGATTGGAGTATGCCCTTGAGGACAGATCGAATTACATAGCCTGGAAGGATAGGATGGAGGCAGTGTTGGAAAATAATGGACTGAAGGAGTTCATCGATAGCGATGTTCCTAATCCTAGTTCTAGCGATGCTGCATTACTTGACGCATGGCAAAAGAAGGTGGCAAAGACAAGAAGAATTTTGTTGGAAGGTTTGAAGGACCATATTTTGTCCAGCCTTCATGGGAAAGCCACTCCATTTGCAATGTGGAAGGCTTTGACATATTTTTTCCAAAGCAGCAGCGACCAGAGGAAGTTGGCGCTGAAAGATAAGCTCAGAAAAATAAAAATGGAGAAGGGCGACAATATTCAAAAATATCTCATGAAGTTTGTTCACTGTAGGGATGAACTGGGAAGTTTGGGGATTACTGTTGATGATGATGACTTGGTGAGCTTGGCTCTCCTTGGGCTTCCAAAGAGTTGGCATTGCTAGGAAGACTCTATCAATGGATGGGAGAAACTCCTAGGTTGGGAGCGACTTTGGTCGGATCTTGTGCAGGAGGAGATAAGGCAAAGTACCAGGGATGGATCTTCATCTAAGAATGATGATAAAGAGAATTACGCTTTGGCTACCAAAGCAAGGAAAGGGAAGGGGAAGAAATTTCCTCCAAAATCCGAGGCTAAAGGCAAGAAGCAGGATTTGTCCAAGGTGAAGTGTTTTCACTGTCACGAACATGGGTATTTCGCCACTAACTGCCCACAGAAGAAGAAAAACAAGAAGGCTGCTAGAGCTGCAGTGTGTGAGGCCTTAGCCTCACAATTTAAACTTTATTTCTATTTGATCGCATGCTTGGTTTCAAGCTCAATGGGATCATTGTGGTATCTTGATAGTGGTGTGACTTTCCATATGATGGGAGACAAGGAGTTTTTTAGTGACGTGGAGGAGAAGGATCTCCAAATGCATATAGAGATGGGCGACGATGGAAGATACAATGCGACTGGCATTGGAACCATTACCTTTGAGAGGGAGTCAGGTAAACCATTTCTGTTGAAAGATGTTATGCATGTTCCAGGTCTGAAGAAGAACTTGGTCCCGGTTGCAATGTTGGAAGATAGAGGTTATGACGTTGTTTTCAGCAAGGGAAAAGATTTCCTGCGACATAAAACAACAATTCAAACGAAGAGGATAGGGATTCGAGTTAAGAATCTCTACAAGCTGGAGGTATATGGCTGCGTTGCAATGATGGGCAAAGCAGAAGAAGTGGTGAGTCAGGATGAGGGCGAATTATGGCATAGGAGATTGGGCCATCTTCACCATGGCACTTTGAAGATTTTGCAGCAGATTTCTACTGGACTTCCCAAGGGTACTATTTCATAGTCAAATCAGTGCAAGGGATGTACTATGGGTAATTTTGTGAAGACCACCTTTCATGAGAAGGATAACCATGCTTTGGTGACCCTAGAGAGAATTCACATAGACGTGTGTGGACATTTATCGGTTGCTTCAACAACAAAACACATGTATTATGTTATATTTGTTAATGACTATTCTCGTAGATGTTGGATCTTCTTCATGTAGAAGAAGAGTGAAACATTCTCAAAGTTCTGTGAGTTTAAAGCATTGGTGGAGAAGGAATCGGGGAGGCAAGTGAAGGCTTTGTGGAGCAATAATGGTGGTGAATATATCTTGAATGAATTCAAATACTTCTATAGCAAAGAAGGAATTCAAAGAGAACTCATAGCGCCTCATAACCCACAGCAGAATGGGGTCACGGAGAGGAAGAACAGAATGATCATGGGTGCTGCATGAGCTATGTTGCATGACCAGGGCCTACCAATGCACTTATGGGCAGAAGCATGCAACACTGTGGTTTATGTGCAAAATCATTGTCCTTATAGAGTACTTGGCATGAGTGCACCTGAAGAATCTTTTATTAGTAAGAAGCCTGATATTTCTCATTTGAATATTTTTGGCTCATCTGTTTACATTCATGTGACAAAGGATGCCAGGAAGAAGCTGGAGCCGACTGCAGAAGTTGGGATATTTGTGGGGTACACAGAAACACCCCATAATTCGTATTAAGTCAAACAAATAATGACTGTGGTGCGACGGGATATAAAATTCAATGAGGTGAAAGCCATGAAGTTGTCGCTTGAGAGGGAGCTACACTTGCATGCAGAGGAAGAACTTCTTGTTCCCAAATATGAGCCTCTATATGTGGATCAGCCACAGGAGGATATTCATGGAGTGGAGGAGTCCACTCATGCATAACCAAACATCAGAACAGGGAGAAAGCGTACCACAGAAGCTGAGAGACTGAAGCTTGACGCAGCACAGAATGTAGGAGTCCCTACATCACAGTGCAGACAGAGACATTCACCTAACCGATTTATTGGATACATGGCTCTTATGAGCAAGTGTATTGTGACAGAGCCATCTTCTTTTGAAGAAGCAGTGTAGGAGCCCACATGGGTAGATGCCATGGTGGAGGAGTGTGACTGCATTGTCAGAAACAGTGCTTGGGAGATTGTTCCAAGGCCAGTGGGTAAATCAGTTGGAGGATCAAGATGGATCTACAAGGTAAAGTAAGTTGTTGATGGGAGATTCAAGAAGTATAAGGCAAGATTTGTTTCCTGGGGCTTCTCACAGATCGAGGGGATTGATTATGAAGAAACCTTTGCACCTGTCACACGGTATTCTTCCATAAGGACCATCCTTTCTCTCTCAGCGCAGATGGGTTGGTAAATTCATCAAATGGATGTGAAGACTGTGTTCCTTAATGGGATCATTGAGGAAGAGGTGTACATTAAGCAGCCTGAAGGATTTGAGATCTTCAGCAGTGAGTTGCATGTGTGCAAGCTCAAAAGAGTGTTGTATGGGTTGAAACAAGCACCTCGTTCTTGGTACATATGGATCGATAGCTATTTCACTGGACTTGGCTTCATCAAGAGTGAGGTGGATGCAAACCTATACCAAATTGTGGTGGAGGGTAATATTTTAATCATTATTCTTTATGTTGATGATTTAATACTAATGGGTGATGAGCATTTGATACACTCATGCAAGGTAGATCTTTCAAAGGAGTTTGAGATGAAGGATTTAGGCCTCCTTCATTATTTCCTTGGATTGGAAATATGGAAAAGGGAAGGTAAACTATTTGTGTCTCAAGGCAAGTATGCTCAGGAGATACTTGAGAAGTTTCACATAAAAGGCTGCAAGCCTACTGATACTCCTCTTCCAAGAAATTGGAGGAAAGAGGATGCTACATCAGTAGAGGTAGTTGATGCCACTGTTTATCGACAGTTGGTGGGTTCGCTCATGTATTTAGTTAATACAAGACCATACATATGATATACGGTGAACCAACTTTCACAAGTGATGGTTAAGCCTACCAAGCTCTTTTGGAAGGCAAACAAGCATGTCCTGAGGTATCTCAGAGGCACATCTGAGTATGGCTTATCGTACAGACAGACGGATGAGGTGAAGTTGCATGGCTTCATGGATGCAGATTGGGCAGGCAGCCCAACGAACAGAAAGAGCACATCAGGAAGGGTTTTCAATATCAGATCTACAGCATTTTCTTGGTACAACAGGAAACAAAGATACGTGGCACTCAATTCAGTGGAAGTAGAATACATGGTAGCAATTCAAGCTGCATGTGAGGCTATCTGGATGAGGAAGATCCTGGTCAGTTTGTTCGGTTCACATTTAGATCCTACAATGATACATTGTGATAATCAGTGTTGCATTAAACTCTCTATTAATCATTTGTTTCATGATAGATCTAAACATATTGATATATGGTATCATCATATCAAAGATTGTGTGCAGCAGAAGATCATGTTGCTTCAGTACATTCCTACGGAAGATCAGGATGCAGACATTCTGACGAAGGCGCTCACCAGGAGAAAATTCGAATACCATAGAGGCAGGATTGGGGTGAAGGATAATCCCTATCTTGTTGAGAGGGAGTATTGAGATTCAACAAGATGATGAAGCTTAGTGAAAATCAGTCACCTTCACTAAGTGGGCCCACAGGATATTTTTAGGTGTAAGTCTATTTTTAGACCATGTCTATTTTTTAGACATGGTGATCATATTTCAGAAGTTGCAGGATGCTATTTTTGGATGGTTGGTCAAGTTGGAAAAATAGATGAAATTCTGTTTTTAGAAGATTGGGCAAAGTCTATTTATAGATTGTCGATCTAAAAATAGATGTGTCGATTATTATTAGCCCTTAATAATAATCAGACTCTAAATATCAACTTATTCTATTGGAGCACTTTATTTCAGTATACATATTTGGAAAATCAGTGGGCTAAAGGAATTACGCAATTCCTAGGGTTTATTGGTGGTTCATACATGGAGGACTCAGTTAGAATTGAAATGGAAAAGTTATGACAGAGTTGGAAAAGTAGTTCATGGAGTTGTTATTCAATTTAACTCAGTTAAGTGAGTTAAACTCAGTTGAGATAGTTGTATCTAGTCTAACTGAATGATACACTAGTGAGAGTTAAGTGAATTAATTAGTTAATTAATTCACAACTAATAACTCACTAACAATTGAACAAATACAACAGTTAACTACAATGCATGTCAGTTCTAGTGGAGACCCAGTGGAGAGATAGGTGAAAGGGTGATATGGACTATTCGTTGTGACTATAGTGATGCATTCAATGCATCAGACACACATGGGAGTTTCCAATGAGGATTGCGCATTCAAGGCAAGGTAGATTCAAATTCATTCAGGGGTCTTCTTTAGCAGGGATTGTGCAGTGGAGGTAGGCTATCAGGTGGCAAGAAATCTGTGCATGGATTTGCAGATTTCTTCATGTTAGTGTGTGACGATTGATTGTACTGAGAGCTTGATGTACTAAGCTTTGTATGAGATTGTTACATGATATCCATGATACATAATATATGATAGTTGGGTTTTTTAGCTTCAGGCTTTCCCGTTAAACAACTGTGTTATGTGCAATTTTTTTTATTGCTTCATGTGTTTGCAATTGAGTTATTAAATTTCCGCAAAATATTAACAGTGGAAGGATTTTGTATTTAGAAAGAAGATAAATATTGTTAGATCAGGAGAATATGGATATATACGTGCATATGTTATATAATTTCTACATTATAAAGAAAAATTCAGCAAAAAGTGAGAACTATTTGCTCCAAGATTAGCCTACTCTTGAATATGATTGAGATGGTTTTACACCTAAAAGTGATGGGATTCCTATTGGGTCTAGGAAATTTTCACTAAGTTCCTTGAGAATTGTATTGTGTTGCTTTTTTCATGTTGGTTGTTGACAAAGGAAACCTTTATCAATGCAATAGTCATCTATGTGGCTAACTATGAATGGAAGAAATTTCTAGGTGTGGTTGATTAAAATAAGACAATGTTTCACTAGATAATTTGTTTGTGATGTAAGCACCATATTCCAAGATATAGATATGCAATGGTGTTCCCAAGTTTACCCTTAATCCATAATGCTATGTATAAAGGTGTTATGTCACAAGAAACTTTAAAATTTCGTGTACAAATGTGTTGTAGCATATACATTGTTGCATGTAGTACTTTATTTACATTGAATCAGACAATGTTGTAACACTGTGAGTGTAGAGTGGTCACATGCAAGAGTAATTGAAAAATAGCCATGGAAATTAGATTCTATGATGAAATGAAGACAATGCTAAAGAACCCACCATCTAAATCAATAAAGGTTTCAAACTTGCAAGCATGGAGTGGTCAAAAGCATAAGCCATGGAAAAATAGTTGTGGAGATCAGATTCTACAATGGAACGAAGAGGACATTAGTGAACCCATGTCTAAGATTGCAAAATAGACACTTTTTTTCTCCCTCCAATTCCATTGGGGGATTTCAAATTTTATATCTACACTGTGAGATTTCTGCCCCTCAAGAATTGATGGTTTGAATCTACAACTTACTTCATTGGATGTTATTTCTATGGATTTGAAATATCCTACAAAGATCATTCAATATAAAATCCTCATATTTGGAGTGTAAATTATCCTTGTGTTTGTCAGGCCATTTACCAGTGCTTTTATGTTGCTTGTTGTAACATACTCGGGCTAAAAGTTCATGTAATAAAAGTTAATAAAGGCAAAAATAACACCATGGTTAAGGGACTCTTATTCCAAGTTGAATGTTGGGAAAATATATCCTAGTGGGCATCATTGGATGTGTTTATGGCTAAGGGAAGTTGGCAAAGGCAATGGCTAAGGCATTAAAAAGGAAAAAATGTATTTTGGCACTTTTATTTATGAAAATAAAGGAAATTAAGAGAAAAAGAAGTCGAAAGGTCATAGGTTGCATGTGAGGAGGAAATTGAAGGATAATAATGGAAAATTGAAGATTAGAGGCATGAATGATAAAAATGCCTCAGAGCATTAGTTAGTAGCCTTTTGTCAATTCATTTTCAGAATTACACTTAAAGAGGAGAAGAGCACCAATAGGAGAAAAAGATCAAGCAAGCAAAGGAAGGAAAAGAAAGCAAAGGAAGGACAAAAAAAAGGAAAGGAAAGGAAATATCAAGGAAGAACATGACCAAGCAGCTTCAGCAGGAATACTTGTAGGTAATGTTGGGGTTCCCATGTTTTGGCCAGATTGGCAAGACCAAAAGATGAGACAACATAAAACCACTTTCAGACCTTAGGATCTAGCCCTCCTAGGTCTAGAGAGTGATCTCTCTATAATATTCAAAGTATATTTGTCTTTGAAGCTCAAATGTTAAGATGTTAGGCTAGTTATAGGCACAAGGTTTGTTTGTTTGATTTGTTTGGTTTGGTTGCTGGTTATCAGGAAGGAAGGGCTAAATGTAAGACAAGGATGAGCAAAGAGGAAAAAAGGCAGAGGTGAAGTATTCCAGGAAATATTCAAAACCATTGGGCAAAGGAGTCAGGAAAGGATTTGCTTGCTAATCAATAGGCAGGCTTTCAATTGGGCTAGTCATCTAAAACATAGGATCTTTAAAGATGATTGTGTGATATGGAAGAGTAGGGGAGGAGGAGATAACATAGATTTAGAGCACAAAATTAAAGACCAACTGGTCACACAAGGATCTTAGTGGACAAGGCTAACTCTAATCCCCAATGTTCCCAAATCTTCCAACTAAATCCTTAACATGCAACATCTAAGAACTGAATTCATTAAATTCATACATCAGAGAGCAAGAAATAACATCCACTACACTGGTTAAACCAACTAAAATCAATTCTTAGATAACACATTCAAAAGAAAAACATTAATGGCAAGGAGAGCAGAAACATAGGGTACCTAACAAGGGTAAATCCTATGCCAATATTCTGATGCAAGCCAGTAGAAACGAAATGAAATGAATTAAAACACAAAGATAGGAAAACATCACCGCTGCTTCAGATCAGGATCCAAAGAAATGTGCTTGTCATATTAAATAACAATACCAGTCAAGTACAACATTGCCAATAGCTGAATACTCAGTCTGAAAACATCTCCCTCAACCTATCTTACAACTTTACACAGAGACTGTGTCTCAAAAGAAACTACTTACAGTTCTCTGATAACTGATCAACAACCTTTACAATGTTTCTTCATGAAATTTTATAACAGAAAGATGAGCTGAAGAGGTAGGTGAAAACTAAATGCAACATTAAAACTTCTGAAAAGAAAGAGGGCCAAAACCCATTTTGTTTAAATTCTGAGCATTCAATTCCTGTCACTCTTTGGATGGAAGAGTGGTCTTCTTCAGGCCTCTATGGAAGAGTGGTCTTCTTCAGGTTTCCATTAATTCCAGGTATGCCTCTTGATGTACTTTGATCTACATGACTCTGTGGTGCTATTGGTGAATAAACAAAAGATAAATGAGTGATTAAGAAGTTTTCCATACTGATGAAATAAATGCTTCTGATAGTACCGAAGCTGTTTTAGGGTAGAAAATCTCCCCAGAACACAGCATATATTGAAAACTGCATGGGCACTTTGTCCTTTATGGAGGAAAAACATTCTGCTGCTCTAGAAACCCCTGATATGTATTTATTTCTGCATGTTGTACCTTCTGCGTGGTCCCTGGGTCTTCAATCCGGTACTTTGCCTCTAAATCTTTGAACCTAAAGCTCATATGTCTTCATTTGCATGCCTTAAGCTCTCTGCTACTCCATTTATATCTTTGACTGTACAATCCGTGTGTTAATGGCGCCGGAAAGATCTGCAGAGTTTGAACTCTGCTCTTTAATGCAAGTCCTGTCAGCCACCTTCCCGGGCTATCTTTTATTATCTCGGCCTTTGGAAGTGGTCTTTTCCTGCATTTATGTCACTGTGATAGAGATAATAAGCTATGGCGGTTTCCCATCCACCTGCAACCCTGCAGAACACGAAACTATTAAGAAAACAATGCATGGGGTGGTGGATGCAGTGCGGGCGATGAAAATGGTCGTGCAACTGGTGAAATGGCGGAATAATGGAGAGGAATGATGGAGGGAAACCTTAATGGCGGAGCGCAGAGGATATTTAAATGAAAAACCTTAATAAACCCGACCTATGAACAAATATATGGGGTGGGGGAGAATATACGATGGGTACACATGGGGTGAGACGTGGCAGGACCGGGAGATGTTGGAATAGTCAACAACGGGGGAAAACAAAGCTGGGCCATCGGATCTTAGAGGAAATCGACGGTTGAACACACAACAGAGGGCAATGGACGGTGGGCCAGGAGTACGGAGACCATGTCTTAACCCCGTGCAACTTTGCGGAACGGCAACCATTGGATGTGCTAGGGCAGATCTGACGGCTATTATGCATATTGCTCTGCATCCACGGACTGACTTTAATGCGTGATGGGAGGGTGGTTTTGCCGTCGTACAGGTGCCACGCATCATTTTTTGTATGGAATCGCTGGGCAATGGGAGAATACCGCCCGACCCTCATTAGCGGTGCGATGAAAACCAGGTTGTTTTATGGCATAGTGCGCGGCGGGGACCACAGTGGCGTGTACAGTCCGAACCGTCGATTTGGTAGGTGAATGGACGACGATTGCGCAGTCGGGGTTTTGAATGGGGAAACATGGACACTATGGAGTTAATGATTTCCGTCCGATCTATAAAGATCAACGGCCAGGCGTGCTCCCGATAAAAATTGGA